>DWHP01005618.1:0-11827 GCA_018247895.1 Parnassius honrathi | reverse complement strand
TAATTCCCATTTTATAAGGATTATGACAAAATAAAAACCTTTTTCATAATGTCATTAGTTTTTTTTAATTATTTTTTTACATTTCAAGGGACTTATGGACCACCCGGTATATTAAAAATTCACAGAGGAATGGTAGCTTTTCTCTTCGACTGTGAAATATAAGTGAACAGAATATTACTAATAAATAAATAAATAAATAAAATAGCCTTTATTTCTACTACAATACGAACTTAACTTTTGAATAATCTAGGCAATAATAGTATAGTATAGTTAATATGTATATGTACGTATATATTATACAGAATATTACTCGTGATAGGACAAATAACTTCACAAATGGTACACGATATGAAATATACAAAAGCATTAATGGCACTTTAAGTAAATATGCAATTAAAAATGTATATAAATTTTATAGATATACAATTAATATATAAAATATTATTTAAAATAAACGTCAAAGGTGACAGATATTTACGGCATTTACAGCAAAATCACATGTTTGACATAGTGGAAGAAGTTAATGGGACAACTGGTAGACAACGCCTTAAGGCATAAGTCCGCCCTTGTATCCTTTTCTTAAGGGAATGAAACAAAGATTTTAAAATAAAAAATAAATAATATCCAGCAGTGGATTACTTTCGCGTTATATGTTATAATTTTTGTCATTTTTTATTTTAAATAACCTTTATGGAGTACCTAATTAAATTCAATCTAATTAAATTTCTTTTGTTGTAGTTAATGACTTTAGCAGCGTTCATTTAAAAACCAAGAAATAAAATTTCATATAGTCATGATGAGATGAATTGATTTTCACTGAAATATGCAGGTCGAATTACTGAGACCAAATGGCAAAATACTATATTTGCATTAGGTATTTAATATAAAAATACCTAATACGTTATTAATTACCGTTTTTAAATATTTCTTTGTAAAATTGTACGAAAAAGCGAATGACAAATGAAATATGAACCTAAGAACATTCACAAAGAGAACAGGTGACAATGGTAGTACCTGATTTAGAGCTTCCATTCTAGCCTTTAGTTGTTCTTCCATCTCTGGAAGGGAAGACATTTGCGCCAATTTCTGCGTGGATAGTTCCAACTTCTCTTCTATGGCAGCTATCTTCTCTTCTTGGAGCTGTAGGGAAGGTATTTACATGTGTCATGGCGGTGAAATGATGTTAAATGGATTATTTCCTTTTGTAGTAGTATTCAATGCATTGCTTCTTTTTATTAATTAAAAATTTTGGATCAACTTCCTTCTAAATCTAAAGAAGTGAATTGAACTAAAATGATGATTTCTTATGTTTGCGCGAATATAACATTTAAATGTAACACATTTTTACAGATTTTATCTCGTATATTAACTTTTCTACATTTCCGACGTTTCGAGTATTTTACAGCACCAACGATCATGGGGGACTGAGGTGTTCAACGTCCCAATGTTATACCACACCTACCTTCAGATTAAAATTATAAATGTTTGGTCCGAAAGAACTTTAAGTACTGGCCATGACCTGGCTATGGAAATATAAAATAAGTTAATATATGTGATTAAAACGGTAAAAACGAGTTTTATTTAGATAAACTAGAATGATTAACAGTGATTTAATGTTGATTCCATTTAAAAGTATGTGTGAAAAAGATTCTATGTTCAAATTGAAATTTGAAATTATTCCATTTTGTTTCTGAATTAGGAATATTGAGAAATGCAAGCCTCTAATAGAGGTTAGAGAGCTCCAATTACAGTAAGGTGCGTTTATAATTATACCTTTAGCTGCGCTTGTTTGTGCTGCAACTCCTGCTCTAGCTTTTCATTCAGATCGTGGAGGGAGGTGGATTCTCGCTGTGCATTGAGGTATCGCTTCTCAAGGGTTGTTATTCTTTCCTCCTGAAAGTAATTATAAAGTTAAATATTAAAAAAATATCACAAGAGATTATTTGCTCTAAATACTGCACGTTTTATAACCTGGTCTAAAACAAATTAAGAGGAAATAAAATTAACGGACTGGAAAGATCAAAAATATTACAAATTATTCATCAACTTTATAGTAATTTAAAGTTTTAAGAAGTATACAGTGATATTATCGTGACAAAAAGCAGAAAAAAAAACTATTTAACATACCTGGTCCTCTTTCTGAGCGACGTTTTCTCTCAGATCCCGCTGCAATTTAGCGCATTCCTCTTGCTTCTTGACGAGTTCCTTTTCGCCCTTGGACAGTTTCTCTTCAAGCTCCGTGACCTTGTTGTTCAGCTCGGCCACACGCCGCTGCCAAGAACTGAGCTCTGCCGACTGGTGAGGAAGTGGTTCAATGAATATACTTTTTAACAGGAATAACATCAGAATATTCTGGTGTTCAAGATTGCAATGACGTTGGGCTAAGTATAAGTAAAATTATAGTCATATAGGGCGATAAAATCCGTAATATTATACAGTAGTTTAAAAGAAACGTATTTCATAATTATATAATGCTACTTGTGAAATTTTTCAGTATTTTTCCCACACATTTTATTTAGGTATGTCATGCAAGTTATAAATGAGGATATCCGCAGTAGAAACAGAGTAACCGTCACAGCTCAGTGGATTAGTAAGCCGAAATGGCAATGTGCCGGCCATATGGCTCGAAGAACCGACAACCGATGGAGAGGAAAATTTTTCGAGTGACAGCCTTGGACCGATAGGCAAAGTGTAGAGCGGCCCCCTACTAGATGAAGTGACGACCTGGTACGAAATGCAGGAAGTTGATGGATGCAGGTGGCTCACGACCGAGCTTAGAGGCATCCCTGGGGGGAGGCCTATGTTCAGCAGTGGACATGCGAAAAGCTGTAATTATGATGATAAATTATGTGATGCATAATGAAACCAATTGTTGCAATTATACGACTAAAATTTAAATTACTTCTAATTTACATTTGTGGATTAGAATGATGAAATCATGCTAATAATGCACATGTTTTGGACGTAATTCAAATCCGCATTCCATTTTTAACTTATAACACAGGTAATCACAATGATAATTCGGGTAAATATATTTGCCGTGCAGGTGCGGCACAAGAGAATCCATTGCCCCCTATCATCCCGTGGGTGGTGTTAGAGGCGACAGAGGAAAGTTAAACAGGAAGTTGGCAGAAGCATTTTCATGATAACAACAGAAAATAAAAGCCTACACCTGTGAGGCAATCCAGAGCGAGGCCTACGTTTGGCAGTGAAATTTTGATGTAATGATGATGACGATTATCACCATAACGTTATTGGTATGAGAATATCGAATATAAGTTAATTACCCTTAAGTTTTTTTTACTGCTGTATTTCGTACGGTAATTGTAGAGAACCGGAGACCCTTTTTACTGGTATCGAGGTATTCCATCTATGTCCTCAGGGGTGACCACGCATTTACATTTTGATTCATAATTGAGGATAAACGTGGATGTCTATCGGCCACAGCATCCACTTACTATCAGGAGGAACGTGTGCTCGTCTGTCACCCAATGCTATAAAAAACATATTAATATATAATGGGTACAGTGAAGCATGTACAAAATTCTGTCTTTATTTTTAAAAAACGTTACACCTACACTAAGTTTTCTCTTGTATCTTAAGGCAGTTTAATGCATAAACTCCACAAGGACAAACATCCAGACCAGGAACAATTATCTGTAGGCCATACAAATACATGCTCCGTGCAGGATTCGAACCCGCGGCTCCCAGCGCCGCAATTCATTGCTAAGTCACTGCACCACGGAGCCGTCAACTGTTCAAAATGTATTTGCGTGAACTTTTTTTAAATTTTTGAATTGAAAGTTTAGAAGAGCACTCGGCACTATTCTGAATGGCATCTTACGATCTAACGTTACCCTACAGATAAGGTGAAAGAGTATTATGAGATGTATATTGGAATATTGTAAGTGAATGCGAACATCTTAGGTATTATAATTTCACTTGAATGCCATAGCAATGTATGATCGATGCTGTTGATATTATGACACATTTCAATAGATGTAAAATCTACCAACTGCCAGTGGAGCAACGTGATTTATGGTTTTATAAGTTTATAAATATAGAAAGAGAGTAAAGAAATATATCACTTGAACTATAAATGAATTGGATAAAGCAAACATAAAAATATATTTTAGATTAATCAAAATCAAAATTAATATGACTCACGCATTTACAGAATAAAGCAAACGACGAAAGAACTGTGTCACATTGCGTGCATTATGAGATGTTTAATATTGTAGAGATATATATTTAGCTTAGATATATATTTCTATGAAATCAATGAAAAAGAAGGCTTGAAAATCAGGTCATTAAAATTCGTTTCTTTTTTCAACAGAGATCGATTTTATGGTCTTCACAAGAGCATATTATAATTTACAGACTGGCGCCAGCATTGACATTTGACAGCAACCTCAATCAAAAATAATACCGTAGTTAAGACTGATAATATTTTTTTATTTCATTTTTGTCTGTACATAAGCCTTTTTATATTTAATGTTCTTTATTATAAAGAATATTAGGTACATGACTGTGTTTTAAATCAATGTAATCCAAATATTGAATGATGTTGCAAACTCTCCAATTGATAGAATCAGGCGTTACTTTGCGGAAATCCATTATAACAAAAAATAAAAATGTAAAAAATGTGAGATGCCTCGTGTAGAGGCGAAACACGTGTCGTATTGTCGTCGATGGTGTGTCTTGTCTGGAATAGTGGTGTTGGGAGTAGTGGTGCTGGGAGTGGTGTTGCTGGGGCTGGTGGTGACGGAGTTGGTGCATGCAGTTGAGGGGGGCGGGAGGTGCTCTTTAATCCAGGTAAGACACATCATTGTGATTGTTTAGCGGAAGATTGCAAAGAAATTTACATTTTTATTTTTTGTTAAAATTATAATATTCACTAAGCTAACACTTTTACTAGTAATTTCACTTTTTTCATTTTCACTTAACTCACTTTCACTAATTTCTCCAATACTTCTCTGCAGTAATAGTTTCAAAAATTGTACGTCTACTATATTAATTCCATCGAGATTCATAGGCTTCTTCAGTGTACTTGACGGATTGAATAATATTTTTGGTAAGTTTATCATTGGACAGAAATCTAACTTGGCTTCTTATGAAAATGCTGAGGTGACTGTTTGGAATATTGAGCCAGGGACAGATTGAGGCGATATAACTAGATATCAAACATCATATTCGAAAATAAAAAACAAATGTGTGAAACAGCTTGTCTGTGAAACAATCGATAAATATTAAACAAAAAGTGGGTGGGTCGATTTTTTTAACGACCATTTATATCGACGGGCAAGAGGCGAAATACCGTGGTAGAGCCATGCCGCAGTATATATTATGGTTGTAGCACGTATAGGTCGGCTCGACCGGGGAAGGACCACGCTCTTACAGAATACCAACGTAAAATAGTAGCTTAATGCTGCTGTGTTTCGTATGGTATGTGTAGAGAACCGGAGACCCCTTTTACTGAAAACGAGGCATTCCATCTTAGTCCTCACGGGTGGCAACGCATCTGAATCAAAATAATTCTTAATCAAGGCTAGATGTAGATGTCTATGAGCCACAGGTTCTACTTGGACTGTGTGCTCCGGTTATCACTCTTAGATTAAAAAAATAAAGAACCTTCATATTTGTGCTGATAACAAATATGAAGGTTTTTTGCGTAGACTACCTCCGTCTTACCATAATTTTAGGATATTCAAAAGTTTAGTGTTCTTGAAATAGGTATTTTGATCGAATTTTGTCAGTGTTCATGGTTTCTTAAGTAGTTTGAAACATCTTCTCCCATTGCTACGACATTTTGTTTACAATTGTTCATAAAGACATTTCGCTTTAAACAGAAACAGAAATACAACAGCGATGTTGCTTAAAATGTCTTCGGACTCATAAACATCTTAACACAGAATATATTTTTGATCTTAGTACAACTCAAGTCGACATTAAAAAACATAAAAGTATACAATTAACTTAATTTTTTACTTTTATGTTTTTTAATGTTGACTATAAATTTGTTACTCTACGCAGCAGTCAGGATGGCCGAGCGGTCTAAGGCGCCAGACTCAAGGTTTCCTTGCCCAACAATCGTGGGTTCGGGCGTTCTGGTCCTCTCTGAGGGCGTGGGTTCGAATCCCACTTCTGACAAAGCTTTTTTGGTTTTATATTAGTTTTTAAGTGCGATATAATAAAACTTCTAATTATACATAACTTGTCAATATTGAATAATGAGAGCTAATATTCATATTCTCGACAGATGTCACTACTAGCTAGTTGGGACTGAGGTGTGTTTTTTTGTTACTTAGATTGTCACACGGTGTCATCATTAATGAAAACTTTATGTTAATAAAAATAAATGCTTTTCGGTTTCTAGTATACATACTGGACAAGCTAATAAATTCATGTTAAAAACTTTTCTGGCGCACAAGACTTACATTTTGGAATAAGATGGATGTTGGCCACATTATATACCATTAGTAAATTTAAAAGTAATTTTATCGACTTATAATTTTTTTTTTATAGAACATTGGGCAAACGAGCATACGGTTCACCTGATGTTAAGTGACTGCTGCAGCCCATGAACAACAGCAACACCAGGGGAATTCCAGGTGCCTCGCCGGCCCTTTAGAAAAGAGTAAGCTCTTTTCTTGAAGGTCCCCAGGTCGGATCAGTCCGGAAAAATCGTTGGTGGGAAACTATGCCACAGAGAGGTCGTACGCGAAAGAAAACTCCTAGTGAAACGTACAGTGGTGGACCGCCAAGCATCCTGATGGTGTGAATGGTATTGGGAGGTTTGCCGCGTAGTGCGCTCATGAAATTTGGCGGCTGGGATTAATCCGAACAATTTCTCAGAGCACTCCCTGTGATAGATGCTATAAAATACGCAAAGAGATGCATCATCTCTTCGCAGCGCCAGTGAATCGGGCTGATCGGAAAGCACTCGGTCGTCAACGATTCGAGCCGCTCTGCGCTGGATGCAGTTAAGTGGAAGGAGCTGGCACTGGGTAGCCCCAGTCCAGAGATGGGAACAGTATTCCATGTGCGGCCGAACCTGCACCTTGTAAAGTTGCAAGCGGTGTGCCGGCGTGAAATACTGTCCAGCGCTGCTGAGAACGCCAAGCTTTTTAGAGGCCAATTTGGCCTTCTCTTCCAAGTGACCACGAAACTGCACGTCACACGACATGTCGTCGCCAAGGATTCCAATACTGTCTGAGGCAACAAGGGGAGTGCCTTGAAAATGAGGAGATACGACGAAGGGTTTTTTTTAGCTGTTAACGCGCAAATTTGTGTCTTCCAAGGGTTAAACTGGACTAGATTTAGTCGCGCCTCAATCCGAGACTTTGGTCAGCAACAACTTGACGTCAGATACAAGTTTGTTCCGGTACTCGGAGATTTTTTTCCGAGAAATATTGGCACGGCTGGTGTACGGAGCACCACCAGTGCTCTCATTTGCATAGCAATGAATGTTGCCGGTTTGCAACATATCATTGATATGCAGAAGAAACAGCGTTGGTGATAGCACGCAGCGTTGTGGAACATCAGCATTAATAGGCCGGTAATCGGGGCTTGCACCGTCTCCAACGACCTTGATGCTCCGATCTGCAAGAAAGCTGGTATTCCAATTGCACAATTTCTTGGGAAGCCCATAGGAAGGGAGCTTCGAAAGAAGCGCTTTGTGCCAAACCCTATTATATATTTATACGTCTATAACTGAGTTACAATTAAAACGATACCTTAAGATATTAGTAATTCCGAGTATATGCTAGCTTCAGTTGAGGTCCTTACTTTCAGGGCAGGTTGAACTGGTCGAAGCCACTTCTCAATCAACTTGGAGCCATCGCGCCGCACTACGAAAAGTGGGTGAACAGCGCGGTGTACAGGAAGTGTCGGTTGTTCTCCAGCCCGCTCCTGGAGAGTATGACGCACACACCATGGTATTTGGTGCCCATATTTTGGATACCCATTATAATTTATCTTGGTATTTCACAATACTTCGAATACGTAGCATGTGGAGGTGAGTTTAACTTTAATATTTGTCGTACACCTTTGTTTTTTAAATGTTACCTTCACGCCGGGCCTTTCTCCTGTATCTCGAAGGCGTTTATGCATAAATCGCATAAGAAAAAACATCCATAGCCGAAACGAATATTATTTATAGGTCTCTTAGACAAATTCTGCGCTAAATTCCTACGTACGCGGTTCGTAGCATCGCAACCAAACCACAGAGTAAGGATCACTCACGTGACAAAACCGTTGACCATTGGACCAACTAGCCGTCAAACCTATCCGTTTATCTACGTACTATTTTAAATATGTTAAAATTAATTTAATGAATAATAAAAATGACGTGCTACCTAGTTAGAGCACTTCACACCCACTCAGTTGCGAGCTCTATCACCAACACCACTAGAAAGAACACACCACCGTCGATAATACGACAGGTGCTTCGCCTCTAAATGTGGCATCATTAGGAGAAAATAGACTCTGATTATTTATTGTATTTTATAGGATAAGGGTGACACATGAGCACACAATTCACCTGATGGTAAGTGATTGCTGTGGTCCATAGACATCTACATCTCTCCTCGATTGGATCAAAATACAGATGTTTCCAGTAAAAAGGCTCTCCGGTTCTCTACACTCATCGTAAGAAACACAGCAATGTGAAGTTGCTGTTTCACGCTGGTATTCTGTGAGAGCGTGGTTCGTCCACGGTTGAGCCGACCCAATTCGTGCTACAACTATATAGGTAACTAATATAGCTGCAGCATGGCTCTACCACGAAACCACATGTTTGCGCAAAGTACCACACGCAATTAGGGGAGGGATGGAGGGTGCTCTTCAAATGCCATTAATTAGATACTTTTTATTGGTATTAAGGTGTTCAATATTAGACCTTAGAATTGACAACGCATCTTCGTTCTTATATATACATTTGCGCAAAGTAAAGTAAAGTTAGAGCCTATATACGTCCCACTGCTGGGCACAGGCCTCACTTCTGAGAGGATTTTAGGGCAAGGAAGTGTCCGCCGCGCTGCCATAATACGTGTTGGCGGACTTCACATGTCCTAGAAATATTTTTTATTACATTTGAATATGCATTCTAAATGGAGGATGCAGGTGGACCATGGCGTCCACCAACCATAAGGTATACTGTTAGTCACTAAATGGGAAGTATATATAATAAAGTCAGACCGAGATGTACCGAAATATTTTTTTTTAATTTACGAATTTAGACACGTGTACAGAAAATAGTCTCAGCGTCCTCCAGTATTTGCAGCACATGCTGATTGGAGCGTTCATCTGGAGTGCTCTCGAATATTCCTTGCACAGATGGGTTTTTCATTTTGACCCGGGCTCATCGCTCACGATGATCAAGCTTCACTTTCTAATTCACGGAATACATCATAAGGTAAGATTACGTTAAGTTTAAATACCTACATGATCTCTCTGCTCTGAAATTCTTACTTCAGTATGTTTTGTGTTTTTGTATGTATTACATAAAGCCTATTAAAATTGCCACAGAGCATGAAAACTCACTTGCATCCATCGCGCGGGCGTTATTCTATTTAGTAGGCCGGGACTGAGAGGTTGAAATAAAAAGTGTATTAAAGTTGTTAAGAATTACTTCGCTCATATCCGCGGATATAATATAATGGATTTTCGCAAAGTATCTCCTGATTCTATTAAATATGTTAAAAATTGAATATCAGGTATTGCCCGACCCGTTGTTGCTTTTTTTAACGTGGGGAAATCCTCTTGGTTACTTTTCGTTATAATGGCCATTTAAAGCCCCACAATTCACCTCAAACCCCATGGTCACCATCAGGATAGACGAAAGGTCCTGTGATCACCATTTGAGACGCAACCGAGGCATCTCCATCGCTATACTTCGTTTGAAGCACGTACTGCACATGCTGACCTCAGCACGCCCGCGGTGTTATTGTTTCGTGCATGTTGTTCCTGCGCCCGATCTCTCTCTGTCGTGGTTAGCTGAGGGTTTTCTGAGAGTGAGGTAATAGAGATAATAATCCTGTTCTGCGTAGAATGTTACTCATTGAGGAAAAAGGCGGCCGTAACTGGAATTCTATCTGGGATATCAATGTTTCGAGACTACTTTTGACTCATCGTCCTCTTTGGCGATCATATTACTAGTAAGTTAGATTGTTTATACTTTAATTTACCTCAATTGGGTTATGTCGGTTATACTGATACCATTGAAAATATCCTTTTCGAGTGCGAACCAAGCATAATGGCGGCTGGAAAGTTGCAAATAAAAAAAGCAAATATTGCTGCTCAGTTCACGCGCTTCTGCTCCTGGTACCTCGAATGTAGGTAACATTCGAGTTCATAGTTATGACTTTTGTTTTGATAATATTTTGTCTCTTATTAATACTTATATATATATGTCTTGCTTCTTTTCGTATCATACTTTTAAGCTCTAGGTAGATACCAAAAGCTGTAGGTGGTAGGTTGAATTAGAATGGGGTAAATGAATTAATCGAAAGTCACTTTTATTTTTACTACTGAAAAAATCCTATATCCTGGAAAGAACTAGCAAGCTACGGGCCTAGGGGTTCCCGAGTTCGATTCCCAGGTCGAACCTTGACCCCATTGTGCGAGATGTTACTAGGTGGACTATATACGCGGTTTCTGATGCCTCAAAACAAGGTGGCTGACGCGGCACGCGACAGACTTGGATAATGCACTCGCTCTTCCTAATCTATTGCTTCACCAAGGTCGAGAGGAAGCTCTACTTGAGCCGGTAGGAGAGAAAACGGGATGGGATAACTAACAAAACAAAAAAGGCTCAAGTATGCATATTAAAAGGGAATCGCACTTACCGGGGTGGAGTCCTGATGCCGCGGACAACGCTTCTGTTCTGGTGGTGCGTTGGAAGAGAGCGCTCGAAGCGGTCGCCCCTTTATTGAGTCGGCCTTCTTTCCACCTCATCTCGGTGGGGCGCGCGTTTTCATTGGCCGACAAGGTGGTACCACATTTTAGACCCTCCTCCTCCTTCAGTGCGTGAAGAAGGAATGTGGATGCGGGAAGGACGGATGATATACCCTCAAACAAAATTATAAAAATACCCGATTGTTTTTCCGCGTAACCAAACCCATCGGGACTTTTTTCACTCATGCAACAGTACAAACCAGGTTTTGTATAATTCAAATAAAAATTGACGTTATTTTTTATTCTTCTTTAATTCACAAATTCCACAGCTCTTACATTATAGATAATTTATTTATTATATTAAAATATGAAGCCCAATATTGGATGAACCTGTCCTGCGCAAAACCTCACACGTTTTGTACTCTATAAATCTATTTATTTATAATTATTGCGCAAAACTATTTTTTTTATATTCATTTAAAAAAGGTAACCTACTTACAAGTGTTGTGAAAAGACAGAAACGCCAATCATAATAATTACCTAGCTAGAAATCATAAAGATGACACTGATAGTGAAGATGGATGGGTGCTACCATCTGCTTGGGATTGTCAGAGCGTAGGAGTAGGATCGTATGCCACTATATTTAGCAATTAAATTACTGCAGACCACTAATAACTATCTTTATTGACACGTACGTACAAGTTAGATGAAAGTACAGAAAAAGACATTTCATTCAGAACATTCATAGCATTCAGAACATTGCTTATATAGCTAAAAACGTTTAATGTTAATTAAAATTACATCGTGCTGTGTTTGTCTTAAACTACGTTCCGATTGTCGTATTCATAATGTGACGGTCCATCATTATTATTAATAATTAATTTCTATATAAGAGAGCGTTAAAAATAATGTTAAAAGATATATATTAAAC
>DWHP01005617.1:0-11828 GCA_018247895.1 Parnassius honrathi | reverse complement strand
TCTATAAAACTCAGTTTTCTTTCAATTCAAAAAGCAATGGATAGTTCATTTCCCAGTGACCATGCGGGCGAAGCCGCAGGTAACAGCTAGTTCTAAATAAAGGTGATGCGTATGCGCGTCAAGAAGTTTAACATGAAATCGGGGTTACATGACATGCATGCAGCACTTCGTCTATCTTTCTTTGTTGGTCTTAGCTAACTGTCAAATCTCAATCACGAATTATTTGCAAGAAGAAAATTATAAATATATACACATATAAATATAATTAAAGTGGCTGTCTGCAATATTAAAGTAACTTTCTACGCTCAAGACGTTATTTGTATATTATTAAAACATAAACAACCATCTTCAAAAGATTTGTCTGTCTGTTTGTGCTGAATTTTGTGTTTGAACGGAATGGATGAACCGATTGTAATAAAACATTACGAACAGATATAGATCAATGTCTGGCGGCATCAAAGCTCTAAGTTATTCGAAAAACTTGAAGATTTATTTACGAAAAATCGAAAAATTTATAAAATTAATGGTCTTTAGTTCTTATAAATCTAAATAACGTGAATCGCTTGTATCACTATATGGCCATAATATAACTTAAATCTCGAAGAACCGACAACGAAAGATAATAAAAAGATGGCTCCAGTCGCTGCCTCGTACTGTAAGTTGGGCTGCCCTAACCGGATAGAGTGACGACCTGGTAAAAGATGTTGGAGATCGATAGATGCAGGTGGCTCAGGGTCATGCTATATGGCATTCCTCTGGGAAGGACTACGTTCAACAATGGACTTTTAATGAACTGTAGCGGCAAACATTTTAGAATTGAAAAATTTTTGGTCAGCAAAATTTACCCGTAGTCCTTAGATCTTACATAACCATAGTTCTTAAATAACCAATTTGATAATTTAAGTATGAAATGACGGCGTAGAACACTAATTGTGATAGTATAACTTCTTCCACTTGATCGATTTTTCTTTGATTCTTATATTATAAAGTTAAGGAAATATAATGAGTACGTATTTCTCAAGATGAATATTAGGTGAAGAAACCACGATGTTTCCCTTCATTGCCGAGCTAGTTGTAAATCAGCACTTAAAATTGCAACTACTGATTTCATTAGTACCGGCGGGGATCGAACCCGGGTTTCTTGAGTACTGTGATATTCACGCGAGCACTTAGCCCCTGAGCTACCACGGCTCGTACCTAACAGTAAGTATTTCTCCGAAATTCAGGAACTTATCAACTCATCTTAAGTTAATTTTTCAGGTGCTTCAGCGTTGAATTTGATTGAAACTTCCAATTTCTTGGGTGGTCCAACAAATCAATTCATTGCTCACGAGTGTAAGTTTCAATTTAAAATAATCTTTAAAAATACTTTTTTATTATAGAATAGGGTGGCAGACGAGCACATTGTCCACCTGATGGTAAGTGGATGCTGTGGTCCATAGGCATCTATCGTAAACATTTTTCGATTAAGAATCAAAATGCAAATGCATTGTCACCCGTGAGCACTAAGATGAAATGCCTCGTTTCCAGTAAAAAGCGTTCTCTACACTCACCATACAATACACAGCAGCATTACGCTGCTATTTTACGTTGCTTTTCTGTGAAAGCGTGGTCCTACCCTGGTCGAACCGAACCATTCGTGCTACAACTATAATATAAATGCAGCGTGGCTCTACCACGCTGTTTTATAAAAATACATATTACAGTAAGGACATTATTTTATAAAAGAACTCTATTTAAAAATATTTAAACCATATACTTAACTAGAGGCAAAGTTTTGTTAAAAACTCGAAAAGTTATTATTTAGTGATGTCACGCCATTGCAAGGCATATTGTCTCTTGTATGACTCTAAGTAACTCTAACTACATTGAAGATAAATGTAAGTCGCAAATCGAAATTTAGGATGGCCCTCATTAGATCATATCGGCCTGATGGGTCACGCAAAAATAAAATTCGATGGATGCAGATAGATCATGGTTGCATCTTTCATTTAACACAAGCCTTGCAGTTCACCAGACAGATTGTTGTTACTAGAGACGACAGACACTAACAGTCGCAGCAACGATTACATATGTTATAAATATTAATAGTGATTGCCTGAGATTAGGCAATAAATTATTACTTTTATTGAATATTTATTATATTTACAGGCGTATCAACAGGAGACCTGATAAAACAATACTCCTTTAATGGCGGCTCACATCACTCTCAATGTAGCGTTACTGCAGGTAAAACATAAAACATTAATTAAGCATGTGATTTATTGGAATAAAAACTTTTGTATATAAATATTTTGTGTGGTTACGGTATAAGATAATTAATCGTTCTCATCTCGTCCCGTGAGTGAAGAATCAACTATAGAAGTTAAGCAAACCTCATGACATCCAAAACCCCGCGGTGTACCCACCATGCCACGTAAATACAATATAAATCGGTAACGTGTAACACTTAGAATAAAAGAAAAGCTCTAAGCTAAAAAAAAGAAAAGAAAAGCTCCGACTTCAGATACTGTTTTTCCTTGAAATCAGCCTCAACTTATTATTCAAAGTTAAAAAATATCATTTTTATTGCATAAGGGTGACAAACGAGCACACAATCCAACAGATGGCATGTGCATGATGCGGCATAGACATCTACGTTTGTTCTCAATTAAGTATTCAGATGCTGTATCACCCCTGAGGACTAAGACATAAAGGCCTAGGTCCCAATAAAAAGGTATCCGGTTCTCTAAACTCTCCATACGAAACATAGTAGCATTAAGCTGCTATTTTACGCCGGTATTCTGTGCAAACGGGGTCCTACTCCGATCCAACCGACTCATTCGTACTACAAGCGTAATGTAGCTGAAGCGTGGCTCTACCATGTATAACGACTCTCCCTTTTAAATACACTAATGAATATCACGAGTTGAATGTCGCTTTCAGACTAATAAACTAAAATGTAGTCTAAAAACTTCACACCTGATTTTCCTACTCTAAGGGATGTTTTCATCAAATTGATATGGAACTACCCCTGAAATAGTTTGTAATTTAATAAAAATCATTATTTAATTGACGAAGATCACATAGATACACTGTAAGCCCTATGTGCGGTCCCAATTGGCTTTTTTATATAATAATATTGACAAATAAAAATTATTCAATACATATTCTTAACTTCTAAATAAACTACCTTAAACTACCTACTAACTTATAAATAAACGGGATATTAGAACCGAATAATTGAAAAGAACGAATTCACGAATGTTAGCAATAAAGATTTTCCGAGTGATGAGGTCACTGCCTCCGTCCATAAACCGACCGACTTCTCTCCTAACAATTTATCCCCTCATCAGGGCGTAAGTAACGACAAAAACGTGAAAAATGTAAATCGTGCGATGACCCTTTGCTGTGTTTTTAACATACATATGATGCTTGTATGCTAGCAATATTTCTACGTAGGTCGTACTTATTTTGAAAACTGCGACATGTAAAAGCGAAATAATAGCCTGTATACGTTCTCAGCAGTAGACTAAGAGGCCGTTTTTAAAAAGGTTCTACTAGTTTCCCTGCGACGGATTATTTTACCATTGAAATGAAAATGTATCAGTTTTAAATTGCAATTAATAATTTCAGTAGACAGAGAAAAAGTAGGCAGTTTTCTATCACATCATCTAGAAATAAGATATATTTGTTGTAAATATATACAATCTAGGGAAAGAACATGTTTATATTTTGATTTCTTCCATTAAGAATTTCATATTCTTAAATAAAATAACTCTATGAACAATAGAAAATTATACAAACGTGTGACGACTGTTATTATTCTCGTCTGCTCTTTTGTGAGACTTTTTAGGAGACTTCAGAAAATCACAGAATCCGTCATATGCAACGAACTGTAAACACTATAGAGATTAATCATATGCATAATCCACACGAAAATATTTTAATATAAAATTTCCATTTGTGCAGATGTACATCCCGAACAGGCCAACGTATCGACAAGTGTGACAGGTCAGTTGAAGACCAAGTCGTTTGGTGTGATGAGTACGCAACGCAACCGCACACAACGAACAGTCACAATTTACAAGAAGAAACTCGACACGTTTATTCAAAACGACTGTAGGCGGGAACAGTATGGTAAAATAGCTCAAATTTCACCATACCAGTGAGAAATTATTATGATTCAAGAATCATCAACAAGGTTTTTGGCTGACATAAAGTCTCGATCGATATATTTTGTCAAAACGTACGAGTATGAACACTACGACATTTCTCTCCATTATTTAATAGTTTTATTTTATATCTGTTATACCAAAAACACGTCACCATTCGATACAAGTCTTTGAAAAATTTAAATGGATAAAATAAACAATGCATTACTTATTTAATTTTTTTAACTATAGCAAAATAAAATTTGACAGTAATTGATCTCATTCGTTTATGTTAGTAATAGCATCAATATTCTAGCAATATAAATTTTGAAGTAGACCAAATAGGTTCTCATTTTAAATGTCATTTAATAAATAAGTTATTTATAATCGTGTCCACGTTATTGTTACGTTTTGCTGCCGTTGTTTTACTGATTATTTTATCGAGTTATTCGTGCTTATTAAAATGTTATTGTTAATCTGTTAATATTTTGCTTCGATCTTTAAAATTTTCAACATCAATTAATGTATTGTATTTATAAACATATACTATGGAGTGCAGGTTTATCGTCTATATCCAATTTTAGTATAAAAATGAAATGAAGGTGTTTTTTTTTCCTTACGAATTAAATTAAATTATATATAGTCAGATTTATGTATATATAGTCGGATATAAGGACATAGAAGCAGGAACAGAAACTTTTAATTCAATGTAAAATATAAATAATACTTATTGAAAGTCAGTCTTGTTCCTGAGAAGAACCAGCAAGAAACCCAGCGGGATTTTTTTTAAATAACAGCTTACAATCATGTATATTACACAATTAATCAATACAAAACAAATTAGAAACAGCTAGGTAGCGATCATCTTATTTCCAGGGGTTATTATGATTCATAAATTCCTTAATACTATAATAACCCATTTGACACGCTTTGTAGCCTAAAATTATAGTTAATAATTTTAGTAGCACCAGTGAATGTCTCCGGAAAACTTATTAAAAAATTATTTTAGGTGACATCGACCGAAGGCATCCTCTATCCGGCCTGTTACGTAATTCCAACAGTGAGGTGGCGACGCAAGTAAAACCGGAGTGCATGAATGCAGGTAGCTACAACAGTTGAGCTTACATTGACGTAATGAATCCGGATTACATTAAACTGGAACTTTTCTCGACGTTTAATGGTGATGCGACCTAATTGATAATCAAAAAGGGCAGTAGCTTGGCCATTCAGATAGTTGTTCCTGCATGAAACAAGGCCTGCAAAGAATTGCTCTAGATGTTTCCGAGATATTAGTCCATTTACAATTTATATAATACTATAATGAACGAAACACGGCAAATTTCATGATTCCACTGAGAATTGTTTGTGCTTATGCACATGACCAACGATGAACATTAAAAATAGAAAAATTTATCATGGAACAAACTTGGCCGCTTGGGCCATTCCCTGACTGCGTTGAACTAAAATAATAGTCTTGCTGCAGCATACGTGGTAGAGCCGTGTTGCAGCTATATTTGTATGGTTGTAGAACGATTGAGTCGGCTCGACTGGTGTACGACCACGCTCTCACAGAATACCAGCATAAAATAGCAGTTAAATGCTACTGTATTTCGTATGGTGAATTTAGAGAACCGGAGACCCTTTTTACTGGAAACGAGGCATTACGTCTTAGTCCTCAGGAGTGACAACGTATCTGCATTTTGATTCTTAATCGAGGATGGACGTAGGTGTTTATGAGCCACAGTTTCCACTTACCATCAGGTGGACTGTGTGCTCGTTTGTCACTCGTATTCTATAAAAAAAACTCATTTTGAAGTACATTGCATCGTTTGTTATATAGCTTCTCTTAAATTAGAACATAATAATTTTTGTTCAATATAGTTTACAAGTAATTCTTATTGAAAGTAATTTTTTACTTTAACCACTGGCTCGGATAAATTCCTTTGTCCTGGAAAGAACCAGCAAAAAGCCCAACGGGCTTAAACGGCAACGGCTCATAAACATATAATGAATCATAATAACAATATATACAATATACAACAATGTGACTAAAAGTTTGAAGTCAACGAAGTTAACGAACAGGACCGCAGATCCTTACGCAAGAAGACTTGCATATTTCATTATGTACTACGAATGTGACTAGTTTAAAAAAATCTCTTTATTAAAAAAAATTGAACGACATTTTATGATCGCGGACGGATTGTTAAAAGTGATAAATAAGTCACAAAATGCGTGTGTCTTTGTTTATTCATGTGGTAGAACCACACTGCAACTATATTATGGTTGTAGCGCGAATGGGTCGGCTCGACAGGGATAGGACCACCCTCTCACAGAATACCAGCTTAAAATAGCAGCTAATGCTACTGTGTTTCGTATGACGAATTTAGAGAACGAGAGAAACTTTTTACTGGACACCGGGCATCCCATCCCAGTCCTCAGAGGTGACAACGCATATGCATCTGACTCTTAATTGAGGATAAATTTAGAGGTCTATGGGCCACAGCATCTACTTACCATCAGATGGACAATGTGCTCGTTTTCTATAAAAAATTGGTTGAACCTGCAAGCCATCCCTGGAATTCCTCGCTAATTTCAATATCAGAGCGCTCCAAATTAAGATTTGAAATATATTTATTTCTCATAAGAATCTACAAAAATTCACTTACATGAGAAATAAACACATACAAATAAATAATAGTCTTATCCTAGGCGTACACTAATGTAACCAATCAATTTGAATGAAACACATTCAATTGTAAGTATATATTTTTAGCAATTTTTATTTCTAAGAACAAACAAAATACAATATACAGGGTACTTTTTAAAAAACTTACATAACCGATGAGCAAACAATACTTGTACGCGCACCTTACACAGACCGAGCGTAGCTAGAAGCGACGCGTGTGAAACAGTGAACTCAAGGTACGCTCAGATTAGATGTTAAATAATATTTTAAGTGACTTCTAAATATTGGCGTTGAGTTTGCTTCTTTCTTTCCACTTATTCGTCATAATGTTGGAAAACCACGTTTTTTTTTAAATTAGACATTTTACTAACCAATCAACCGATTTTAATGTGATTTCGGCAATCGATGCAATTTGTTCAGCTTAACATAATAAAAAATATTTTTCCTTTAACAAAAAAATTGATTTCACTAAAAGTTTTCAAGTTAAATTTAAGTTTTAAGAGTAAAAGAGCTGATTAAATTATAGCAATAATTAAAACAAGGGTGCCGAAGTAATTCTAAGAAAACTACTGTTTGGTTATCAAAAATGCGTGTGTTTCCAAAATTATGCCGTTTTGACACTCGAATTTTTGGAGTTTTCTCGGAATCAACCATGACGATTCGGTATGAATTCAAAGAAAATCTAAGTTCAGTAAGGCTCTTTCAGATTCCGAAAAGTGCTTTTCGGTCGTACACTCCGTTGCAAAGTCAAGAGATGTTTACATGTTTACATACACACACATAGGTACATACAGACATATTGACATTATCGCAAAACTAGCCGGAAGAGCTGGGTGCCGTGGGGTGAAAACAATAACTTCCCCATTTTTTGAAAATTGTTGATCTCCGTACTACGTACTACGTACACTCACTGAGCACCATTCATTTCGACGTTAACGTATTCGAAATGCTATTAAAAGTAAATGAATTGGAAAAGCGCATTATGTACAATGTTATTAGAAGACCTTCCTAACATGGGTAAATTGTTATCCATTTTTAAAGCTTTATTCATGAAATCTAATACAATTGAACTAAATAGGTCGACACGTTACTAGAACGTTACTTGCGTGCGTTTGCAAGATACGACAAAAATTTTAACTATGATAAAATATCACTGAATTTGTTTTTACTCATTTTCGCTATTCTGTTATGACTATCAGATGAACATTCAAAAATCTCACCTAACGAAGTTTTTTACTAGTAAAATTATAAAAGGTAAATTTTCAAAAGGTCAAATTTACTTTGCGTGCGCAGTTACATATTACGACTACTAGCAGTATTTTTTTTAAATTGCTATATACTATTAAGCCATCTCTTTTTTATAAACGTATTTCAATTTACAATAAATTTATTTTGTAAAATTTTTTACGGCCACCTCATTCACAGAGGTTATTTTCATTTATGTATTCATTTATAATAATTTTTGTACAATTTTTCTTTAAGAAAACGTTTAGGCTTGTTTAATGATCCTTGCGGACCTTACGGCGACACAGTTGTACAAGTTATGGGTTACCACCTTAGAGGTTGTGGAATTTTAAATAAAAAGTTGAGTAGAAAGAGTAGAATGAGTATAGGGAGTAGAATAATTTATTGTAAGAATGTGATTTCATATATACGAGTACTAAAAATTATCAAAATCTACAAAACTTTTGGCCAATCACTGTTTACGTTTAAATATTTAGAGTCCTAAAATTACTATAATATCAGGGAAAGAAATGTTTGTACTGTGGATATCCTGGAAACGAAGCTGGCGAGGATACATTCCAAGCGTGCAGCGAAAGCATAAAAACGCCGTGAGTGTGAGGCGTCCCACATAAGCCGACCGATTTCAAACTAGAATGGCAGTACAACATACAGGTAGAACCAAGCCTAGCTCTCTGACTGTCGCGTTCTTTAATGCAAACGGTATCAGAGATCAAAAGGAAGAAATCGTGCACTTTTTACACGATGATGACGTCGACATCATGCTAGTGTATGAGACCTTTTTGAAACCTAGTTTGCGCGATCCCAAAATAGCTAATTATACCTTAGTAAGAAATTATAGGCTGACTGAACCTAAAGGCGGCACCTTGATCTACTACAAAGGGTCCTTGCAATGTGTACCGATAGACACCCCGCCGCTTACTAACTTAGAAGCTTTGGCTTGTAGGATTGCACTTACGGGCCATCCGCCCATAATTATTGCATCGGCATATCAATCACCTTCAAAAATATATTAGATACCGACATATCGGCTCTACAAAATCTAGATCCCAGCATTTTAACCGCGGGAGACCTAATTAGCAAACACGATAGTTAGAATTCTAACGTTAATAATCCTAATGGAACCATTCTAAGCGACCTTACGGAGAGTTTTAACTTCGACGTTATTGCTCCCGAGAGTCCAACACGCTATCTTTATCCTGCAATCCAACATCCGGACGTCCTTGATGTAGCGTTACTCACAGACATCCGGCTTAACATTAACTCGATGGATACTTTTACCGAACTAAACTCGGACCACAAGCCGGTCGTTTTACAACAGATCCGGTCGGCAGGTGAGGTCCCTCCGACCAAAACCATCGTTGACTGGCGTAAACTTGAGGTCAAACTCAAGTCTACGAACTCCCAGCATTTAGACACTATACCGGACACGATAGACTTACCAGAGGATGCCAGTAGATTGATTAGCGCCCTGTCGACTCATCTCACTTCAGTAGTCGAAGAATGTTCCCGTAAGGTTCGTATGTCAAGTGATCAATACACGAAGCTTCCGGCAGATGTTCGACAAATGATTGGAGCAAAGAATTCCTCGTTTAAATGTTATGACTGTCATTGCACGTAAGATAACAAACTTCGGGTACGTTCTCTACAAAACGAGATTAAACAATGAGTAGCCGAATTTGGAAATGATAGCTGGAACAACCTCTTAGAAGGAATTTAACCATATCAAGACGCTTTCTGGAACATAACGACAGCTCTTAAAGCAGATAAATCTTCACCAATGCCGCCTCTCGTGAGGCTAGACCTCCCCGACCTCGTCTTAGACGATCTCGAAAACGCCGATTGGCCAGCCGACATTCTAGAGTACCAGTGCATCCCATCCACCGTACCAACAGATCTCGCTTATCTACTAGAGGTAGAAGCGAAAGTCAAGCGTGGCCACCATTGAGCGTTGCGGGCGATCCACTCAATCTTGTGACGGTAGATAAAGTCACAGAAACCATTAAAAGCCTTAAGAATAGATCAGCCCCTGAGCCAGACAGCATCAGTAACAAGGTGATCAAATCTCATTCGGCTCCACTTATTTACCTCCTCGTAGAAATTTTCAACGCGCTTCTGACAAGCTGCTCCTTCCAGGATATCTGGAAAGAAGCAGACGTAATAGGGATCCCAAAGCCGGGAAAACCGCGAAATTAACCCACATGCTACAGACCCATTGGTCTGATCGGTACGTTGGATAAATTGTATGAGCGCATCATTCTGAAGCGTCTTTGTCACTACACTGTAACTAACAGACTCCTCCCTGACGAGCAGTTTGGCTTTAGAGCTGAACACTCGTGCAGCCGCCAAATTCATCGCCTAACAGAAAATATCCTGTCTGGCTTCAATCACCAACTGACAAAGAAAAAGATCGAGAATCGAAACACGGGAGCCTTCACGGGAGAACTTCTTCGATGTCGCAAAGGCATTTGATAAGATCTGACACGACGGCTTGCTTTACAAGTTATAGGTACAAACTAAACGTGCCTGATAGGCTCGTGCACATCATACGAGCCTTCCTCTTAAACCGCACTATTCGCTATCAAGTGGAGGTAACTCTTTCCACGAAATGTTCCCTAAAGACCAGGTTCCCACAAGGCTCTATCCTATCTCCACTCCTCTTCATACTCTTCTCAGGTGATATTCAAGAGACCCAGTGGTGAACATCGCACTCTTTGCTGACGATACGGCACTCTACGTGTCCGATTACAATAAAAATAGTGTCACTTTTAAATTAAAAAAGCTACCAATCGCCTAGGCGAATGGTTCCGCCTATGGAAAATAGAAGTGAATCCCGAAAAAAGTGTAGCAGTATACTTTCAACGGAATCCAACACCACACAAAAAGACCCGCGATTCAAAACCAAAGCTAAAAGTCATTTCCCTATACGGCCGCCCCATCCCTTGGGAAGTATCGGCACAAATACCTGGACGTCACGTTCGACGCCCGCATGAGTTTCGCGAAGCACATAAGTGTACTGTGCAACAGATTCAAGACAGTCATTGGCCGTCTTCACCCTCTCGTTAACAGCAAGAGTAAGCTGTCGCTAAGAAACAAACTCCACCTGTACAGAACCAGCGTTAGACCTACGCAAGTGTAGGCTTCGCCCACAATTATAACACTCATCTTCTTAAACTTCAAAAAGTTCAAAATTGTTTCATCAGAAAAGCCACCTCAGCACAGTGGTATCAACGGAAATCAGATCTGCACAACGATTGTAAAATTCCCTCTAACTCCAAATACTTCAAGGAGATGTCTTAGCGCTACTTTGATAGCGTAGAAACTCACCCAAACCCGCAAGTGAAAAACGAAGCCAACTATGTTTCAACAGCAAACGTCGAGTCCCCTCTCATATGGATACAACCACCACGACCGCTCGATCCAGTTGACGTAAACGTCGCAGGTACATCACACAATAATACTACGCCCTCACCAATTAGGACAAGCAAAAATAGGATAACGGAAAGGGCGGACAGGAGGGATAGGCACTTGTAGGCGAGCGCGACGCGTTCCAGCATACACCGCGTACACACCGTACACCCCCGTACCCGAGCGGTTCTCACCGCCCACACCATCGACCGACACAAGCTGAGCAGCCAGAGGCGGGGGTCCGCACTCCCCCGCTCGGACAGGTACATCACACAAAATTATATAGAGTGTCTCAATTCAGAAGTTTTGTCGCTTAAAAACTCCTTACAAATTATCTCAAATAAATATGCATCGGCTCA
>DWHP01005616.1:0-11828 GCA_018247895.1 Parnassius honrathi | reverse complement strand
CAGTACACTAATAGTAAGTGGATAATGTGGCCATCAAGGGGTGTGTTACGACCCCTAAGGACTAAGATGGAATGCCTCGTTGCTAATAAAAAGGTCTCCGGATCTCTACACCTACCATACGAAACACAGCAGCATTAAGCTGCTGTCATTTTCATTATCAGTCATATTTTCTTGGATAATCGATAAAAACATGCTAACCACA
Organism: Parnassius honrathi; assembly: GCA_018247895.1. Classification (NCBI taxonomy): domain Eukaryota; kingdom Metazoa; phylum Arthropoda; class Insecta; order Lepidoptera; family Papilionidae; genus Parnassius; species Parnassius honrathi. Next base: position 11,626 of record DWHP01005616.1, on the reverse strand, counting down.
AATGTGTAGATATTTTCATATAATGATTAATTATGTTGCAAAAAGTGATGACGGGTAATAAATTTTATGTTAGAAGGTTAATAAAAATAAAAAAAAATGTAAAACCGACAGCAAATAAAGCCGACTAGAACCAAAAAAAAAAAAAATAATAATTTCCAAATTCACAAACAGTCCTCTACGATACACAGCCTCTAAAGTCGGTGCCAAGACATAATAAAAGTGGCAATTATTTTATTATTTTTTGGTTTTGGAATCGGTTTTACATTTTAAATTTTTAATTATTTTACCCTTATGAGTGGACAAAGTAATATTTAGTTTTTACGTCTTATAAGACTTATGCCGTGTACTGTGCATGTGCACGCGTCATTTTTTACATTAAAAACTTTGTCCATATTTTTTACCAATATTCTCTTGGTGGTGAAATGTATTCTTAAAATGTATATGGGATCACCCCTCAAGTCTCTCGTAACTATTTAATAAAAAAAAAAGAATCGATTCAGCCGTTTCTACGTAATTGGTGAACATACATATTTTTATATGTGGTGAGGCCACGCTGCAGCTATAATAGCACCTTAATACTGCTGCGTTTTATACGGTGAGTGTAAAAGACCCGAGAACCTTTTTTACTGGAAACGAGGCATTCCGTCTTAATCCTCAGGGTGACAACGCATCTGCAATTTGATTCTTAATCGCTTACTGATGTAGATGTATATGGGCCACAACAACCACTAACGAATACCATCAAGTGTATTGTGTGATAGTTAGTCATCCTTATTCTATAAAAAAAAACTTTACAGTGTCGAATATACAACCTTCTCGTTTTTGAATCTTGATTAATAAAGCAATTATGTAAAGTATTAAAGATAATTAAGGCACATAAAATATCATCAACTAACCCAGTGTATCCAAAGACTTTATTAAACATATCATCAGTTGTCATGTTTATTTCGTTCGCTGTCACCATTCTAAAACAAAGCACTTAAAACTCTGTCCCATTCTCATAAAAAGTTGACGACAGCACTAGTGTCTTACAACCTTAAAGGTCACATAATGTTATTTTACGATGCAATATAATTATGGATAAATAGACCTTTAAAGTGGAGCATTCATATCTCGTGGAGCTGATCGGCGCGATAATAATAATGTAATTTGTTTCAATATAAACATATTTAATGTTATCAAACTCTTGACTCTAGCTCGTATCAGTTGCAACTTTGATTATTAATACTTATTCTGCATTGATGTAACAGACTTTTAATACATTATCGCGTTGCCTACCGGCGCAGCGGTGAGACATCGTCATTGAGACCAATTGATTAAAACCTCGAATGTGCGTATTTCTCTGTATATATAAAAAACGAGTGGTAAAATTAATAATGTTGTTCAACCGACTTCAATATAAATAAAACGAGAACATAGTCAATATAGCCGAAATCATTTTTTTTTTAATTGAATAAGTGTTACAAACGAGCACACAGTGGGTAAGTGGTTTATATGGGACCACATGAAAAGCACCAGCTTTCAAATAAGAAGAGAAAAATCAAACTCGGTTCACCTAGAGCAAAAGTTCTGAGACAAAACACATTAAAAAATACAGTCGAATTGAAAACCTCCTCCTTTTTTTGAAGTGTGTGTTGGTGACGTAATAGATCACCAAAGAGACGACACCATGAGATCACCTAATCAGTAAGGAGCGTCTACGCGAAATGCTAGAAAAACGTTATGGCTTCCGGTAGATGGCGGTATACCTTCCCGTTTACGTCAGGCATACAATAACAATACCGAGAGCTGAAACGGAAGCAGAAGAAGAATGGAAAGATTATTTACATTCTGACTTCTCTAGATAGTATAAAACAAAGTCGCTTCCCGCCGTCTGTACAGTGGGAAGTGCAAGGGGAGAGTCACCCATTCCAACCCTCTAAACAAGACCGGAGACTAAACATCCCTAACCCGTTATTATATATCTCAAAAACCTATGTTCAAAAATGGAGTTTGCAGGAAGTTAAGAAGATGACCTCTATTGGTAAGCTCAACTTCAAGTAAAAAGTCAACCGATAAAAACAAATTTCCAACGTTCAGGAAATTACCAAGTTTATAGGTATACTCTGTGGGATAGCTTACCACCGGTTCGAAGTAAGGCTGGAGTTTTGCGGAGAACCAGGAAGAAATCCAACGGGACTCTTTTATTTTAATAAATATACAAATTCATACGCCAACTTTTTATTCATAATATTTTCATAAATTAAGCACAGTCTACCTGTGTTTGTAGCAAGCTCTAATTCGGTATTAGTGGCTTCTGAAAAAATTTGGCTCCAAATATTTGTTTTAGGAAAAAAAAACTATTTGATTTTTACGACCCAATATGTATTGTTATCGTTAGTGAAAATTAGAGCCAGCAAAGATTCCAGTTCTAAGCTTGACGTCTGTAAAAAACTTTAAAGCAGTTTGTGCGAATGCGTGGAATATCAATGATGTAGTTACAAAAACTTAACAGAGTAATTCCCGAGTGCTCATTACTAAATTAATTTTATAGAACGAAGATGTTCGTAAAGAAACTCCATTTTGTTTTGTGTTAATTAAGGACCTCGTGAGGCTGAGGAATTCATTCTGTCCATTGAATCCCGAATTCTTGTTTTGAACTCCAGCAAAACAATAATTATAGGCTGAATACACAATTCGTGAATTTGGGGTTTGTTTTGACTTCGAGTTTGAAGGGCACTACGTCGTACCTATTTAACGCAGATGACAATTGGTAATCAGTCCAGTAACCAACGGAATTGGAATTTCAAATGCTTATTGACCACGTGCCTGGCCGTGAATGAAACTATTGTATGAAAACCAGCGTGTCTAAGGAACAAAACTACTTCGAAGACGCAAAATTCGCTAACATCAATGCGCATTATAGTAGCGCGGCGAACAATGTTTCACAACCCTCTAAGAAATGAGAGGAGGCCTGTGCCTTTATTTACTTTTTTTAACGATTGAGGGTGACAAACGAGCACAGTCCACCTGATGGCTAGTGGAAGCTATGGTCCATAAATTTCTACATCCATCCTCAATTAAGAATCTAAATGCAGATGCGTTGTCTCTACTGAGCAATGAAATGGAATGCCCCGTCTCCACTAAAAGTGTCTCCAGTTCTCTACACTCATCATATGGTACACAGCAGCATTAAATTGCTATTTTACGCCGATGTTCTGCGAGAGCGTAGTTCTTCCCCGGCCGGGGAGACTCATTTGTGCTACAATCACAATGGAGCTGCAACATTGCTCTACCACTACGAACTAAATTGTGTAAAGTATAGATTTTGAATTTGGTTTTAATATAATGAATACCTCGAAATACATTTTATTTGTTTCAATAAACTAGTTCTGCAACTACGAGTATCTCTTTTTCTTCTACAAATTGTTAATGTTAAGGTTTAAAGCAAAAAAATCAGATCAGTACCACAGTCACAAATTACTACTAAGGTACGTGAACAATGATATTATAAAAAACACCTTTTTACTTAAAATCACAGTACGTACGGTGAACATGGTCACCTTAATCTTGCCGCCCTATAAAACCAAAACTAGGAGGAGGACGGAGACAAAAACACAATACCGTATACTATTAGATACTAATATGTTTAAAAATGGCAAACAAGCTCTGGAAATAATTAGAAACACTTTAAAAATCGACCTAAAAAACTAACTACACTACGCAATACTAAAATTAACTAAAATATTTACTATTACGTCAACTGTCAAAATGGCGTCGATGAAGCAGCGCCTTTTTTAACCTTTTAAAACGCTGAAGAGCTTTGGGCGCGGAAGAGCTATCGCATCACAGAGTCATCTATGCAAACACGGCTGTAGTTTTTGGTTATAAGAAAGTGACCATATTAACCGGATGACCATATTAACCTCACGTACTATATTCAAAGAAATGTTTATAAAATATTATAAAAATTATTTTATTATCTGTACCTCAAGCTAAAAGGGTCCGTGATTATCTTTAAAATAGCTGAACTGATTTTGAATGAAACATCGCTAACACAAAGAGCAATACCAGGAACCGGAAGTGATCTCGTATATGATACTTAGGCTATATTTTATTCGAAAAATATAGAGATTTTTGTGATATCGAATAATGATGAAATTATCATTGATGATTTTTTATACACAGATGTTTTTTGTATACAAATTAATACATTATCACACCCAGGCGAAACCGGGGCGAGTCGTTGGTATTTTAATATATGTTTGTTATATATCAGACATCTAATCCCCATAATTAAGATATACTAGACGGCAAAAATTTAACAAAAAATACTATGCGAGGAAAGCTATACTTGCACATTTAACCTTTTTTTATAACTCAATTATGGAAAGAAAAATTATAATTTACACCAGCTACACGCTCGTTATTTAAGTATAATAATATCTATTTTATCAAGCGCAGTGCAAAGCGACCTCCCTCCATTTACAGTGACAACCTCGTGAGACGTGCATGATAGTAAATAAAACGTGGTAGAGTTATGTTGTTACATATAATGTCTGCAACACCAGTAAGTGGGCTCGACTGAGAAGAACCACGCTCGCACTGAACCAACATTTAATAGCCAGCATAATGAAATTATCTTTACTGGCAACAAGGAATTCCATATTAGTCCTCAGATCATCTGGTCATTTGTCACAACAACGAATATGTATTTTAATTATTAATCGTGTTTAGATGTGTCTATAGGTCACATCATTCACTTGCTAAAAGGCGGCCTGTGTGCTTGCCACACTAAGTTCAATAAAAAAAAAACCTCAAAGCATTTTACGTTGTTAACTAATGTTGTGACAGTAAAACACAAGCCGTACCTTTTATATTATATTTAATTGGTTTATTATTTTGTTACATAAATGCAAGCAGTCACACAGGTTAAAGGTTTCATATTGTCAGCGCCATATGTCCCGAACTTTATCAAATGTATATTATCTTATAGGTCAATGTATAATAACAAAATTAGTATTATCACACATGCACTAATTAAAGTCCTAAGAGGAATATTGAAGTTCCTACGACTAATTTGTATTGAGATCGAATTTTTTAACATGGATAAAATTTTCTATTTGTTAAGTTTCGCATTTGAAAACATTAAGTAAACAATAATTTTATTTAAAATATAAAATATCAGTATCGTAACCAAATTATTCGGCGTTATATAAAATATTGCAAGCTGAAATAGTTTTATATTTACTTGCTATATTCAGTAGTGGATTTGTATAGGGCAATAATGATAATGAATAGCAGAAAGTTAAGAATAAATCATTTACTCTACTTAACGAACATGAAAACGCCTCAAAAATATCAATAAAGTATCACACGAAACATTGTACATGAGACAATTTTAAAGGTACGCAAAAAATAAGGTTTAATTTATCTTGTTGTAATTATCGTGCGTTTTGTATATTTTGCGGTTTTTTTCGAATTTAATTTGTATTTATGTATCTAATTGTTTTAGTTTCAGTAAGCACAAAAACTGTGAAAAAATACTAATCCGCTGGAACAAATTCACACTTGCCTGCCAAAGGCTCCCTTGCCACATGCTACCGAGATAAAGTCAAAGTTAAAGTTACAGCCTATATATGTCTCACTGCTGAGCACCGGCCTCATTTCTAAGAGGGTTTTAGGGCCAGGAAATGTTCGCCGCGCTGCTTCAATGCGTGTAGACGAACTTCCCCTGTTTTAGATATATATTTATTTGTTCTTATTTCTCAGACATGCAGGTTTCTTTAATATGTTTTCCTTCATCGCCGAGCACGTGGTACCTAAACCAGCACTTAAAATTAATTTAATTAAATTAACAAATAATTTCATTGTTGTCGGCGGAGAAAGAACTGTGAAATTTACAGCGAGCGTTTAGCTTATCGTCATCGAGTAGCTTGAGTTAATTTTGCTCACAATTACGGAAATTGGAATTACGAAGCCTGAGGCCAAGTTCTATTCACAGATGAGTCCAGATTTTGCCGGAAGTCAGATGATTGAAGGATTGAAGTTTGAAGATGCCCGGGAGAGAGATATGCTCAGTGCAACATTTTTGGTAAAAGGGGCACATGGTTGAGGGTCAGTTATGGTATGAGGAGGTATTTGTACGGGAGCACGTACGGAACACCGCGTCATTGGAAATAGGTCACTAAGAGCAGCACGATATGAAACTGAGATTTTGGAAGAAATTGTAGTGACATTTGCCCCTTTTATAGGAGATAGATTTGTTTTTTATTCATGAGAATGCAAGCTCTCATACTGCGGCCGTAGTTGTCGAATCCCTTCGAGACGTTAAAATCGCCATGAGGAGGCCAGCGGGCTCGCTCAACATAAACCCTATAGAGCATGTATGGGATAAGCTTGGAAGACAAATTAACAAAAGAAAACCTATCCCCGCTTATTTGAGAGATCTTAAAAAGCATTACAGGAAGAATGGAATGCAATCTCTCAAGATTTTATTGATAACTTGATTAGGAGTACGCCAAGGTGACTGGAAGCATTCGAAGAGCTTGAGGGGGCTACCCTAAATACTGAGTATAACCTACGTTATAGCCTTTATTATTCATTGATAAAAAATGTCAAATACAAAAATGTTTATTATGTGTATTTTTTTTAATTTTGTTATTTGAGCGTTTGTTTATTCGACTTTTGCTATTTCCAATTAACGAATAATAAGCAAAATCCAAATTAATAAACATGATTGTCACAAATATTCATAATATTTTGTTACATGCACACTTTTTTTGCGTTTTTCTAAATTTGCCCATGAGTAATATTATGCTGTATCATTTTTCTTAAGAATAAGTAGTTACCTATTTTATTTTATAATAACATTGAAATCAACCGAGGTAGTTAGAACCGATTAAAATTTTACTATGTTTCTTAAACGAAAACGCACAGGCAATCAAAGTAGTGTTGCGTGTTATAACGTCAAATAAAAACATCTATCAATCATCAATTCATCACGGATGGCTGCTAAAAAATGGATGTTTCTATTAAAATTATATAACAAGCTTTTTATAAAAAAAAATTGTGCAAACTTACCAAAAAACAAAAACGTAGGAATAAATCTTAATGTAATTAATTGTTTTTGGTAATATTATCCTTATTAAAAGTATATTATATGAAAGTGAACAATGTAATGCTAGGTATGGGTACTAAGTTCACTTATATGAACTGCAAATTACTCAGGCCTCATTAAGCGCGCAAAACTGACTAAAGAAAAACTATATTTATGCACTAAATCATTGTTATCGGTTTGTATAGTATTCATTCGTCTCAAGTTTTATAACGCGACATTATTTTGAAAAAATATAATAAACTATTGTACTGCTATGCTTGAAAGTAATCATTCATTATTACAGCCCTTCACAAGTCCACTGCTGAACATAGGCCTACCACAAGGTATGCCACAAAGCACGGTCCTGAGCCACCTGCATCCATCGACTTCCTGCATGTCTTACCAGATCGTCACTCCATCTAGTGGGGGGTCGCCCTACACTTCGCCTACCGGTACGAGGTATAAGGCCAATAATTTTCATTCATTCTTCTGCTTTTGATGATTAAGTTCGGGGACTGAATTTTTTAGCGTTATTGCCCAAAAAAGATATTTTCCTTTTATTTGTACTTATTATAATATTTTTAAATTATCTTCGCCAATGTGGTTAGCGTGGGGACAGCATTTTGAGTATTTTGCTAAAAAGGTTATTTAAAATTAAAATAATTTACAAAATCAAACAAACAAGTAAATCATATCCGGTGCTTCAAAGGAATGTTAATTCAGCTAAAATTCATGGCCCAAAATCCATGTCATACAATTACGACGAAATATCAGTTTCGAAACATCACGTCTGTGTTCGAGTAATAGCGAATTTCAATCTTCAACGTGATATTATTTCTGAGAAAAACGTTTGTGACAGACAGGCGACCGCTGCTCATTTTCGCACGGGACACTAAAAATTACATACATTTACGTCACGACTGTAATCTCCGAGGGGTAGGCAGAGTTCAAAAAGGAACAAGCTACTCGGACCACGTTTAGCTAAAAAAAATATGCGTAAGTATAGGTGGAAAATTGTGAAAGAAATGATAGGTGGTTATCCCAGCGCCTACACAATCTCAAATCAAATATCCCATTAGTCGTCTTTTACGACAAACAAGGCAATTAATACTGTTGGTAAATTATTTTTGTTATAGTTCCCACGTAGACAGATAAGTCCGAAGCCAACATGGAACACTAAAAATTATAATATTGAGAAAAGTATTGCCTATTCTTTTTGTTTTGGTGTACAGGGTTATTTCCTAATAACCGACCAAATTCACAGAGAAGTTTCAGAATAAGTAATATAGGCAAATCATGAAGAAAATAAATTCGAAATTCGAAATGCATTACTTTAAGTGGTTTTACTGCGCACGCAAACATTTATAAGGGTCGATTGATAGGCAAAAATGTTGTTGCCCATAAATGACATTCAATTTGGCATAATTTCAAATAAAAGTAGAGGCCTTATTTAATAGTATTTTCAAAAACTGCAATAACGGTATATCATTACACGTATTTTTGAACTTAAGTTTAAAATTTTACGAGTCTTTGAAAAAAAATCCTCTATTTTGTATATCGTAAGTCCCAAGTTTAATAATTTTCCTTTTGTATCAGAAACTAGTTGTCATATGAAGTCGATTATGTACAAGTCAATGTATCGTTTTACTCGGTATAGTTGAGTTTTCTAACAAGTACATTTCTCAGCTTGCTTTTCTTTAAGGAAACCCGATACCATCTAACAGAGCCACGTTCCATATAGCTAGCCAAACGCAATATAGCTGGCCGTAAAACCTCCTTGTATTTAGACTCCGACAACGATTCGAACTCAAAAAGAAAATATTACTCAATAAATAATACACCAATGAAATCGCCGTTTTTTTTAATGATATAAGTTAACGAAATATTTTTTCAATATTTTTTATTTCTATTAATCTATTAGTCAAACACATGCAATCGAAGCATCTTTGCCAACGCAGTGGCAGTGTATTGATGCCCTTCTTGAAAAGATCGGCTGGACAGGAGGGAACAAATTCTTCGAAGGCATTTGGCACTACTTCTCGACTATTGAATTTTTTTGACGCCAAAAATAGACCTTGTGACGGAGCGATTGACCAAAGCTGGTTGGAGGCGTGCGAGTTTCTCCATAATTGAGTTGAGTTCTTCACAGACACATCAGTATTATAAGTAAGAAGCTGCGTTAAATCACACCGGCGCTAGACCTCCAAACAGTAAACATAACTGTTCTAGGAGTATGTTTTCGTTTAGGGCATTGTTTAGGTGCTGAACCAGGATCCAACCAACTTGCTGAACGCTTGCGATTGTCAAACGAAATCCATTTTTCGTCGCAGGTAACAATGCGGTTCAAAATTTCTTCGTTTGTGAGCCTGTCCAGCAGTGCAAGGCACGTCTCGACGCGTAGGTACTCCGCGCTTGTGATCTTTGAGTACATGGGGCACCCATTTGTCATCGTTTTTTACTTAGCTAATTTGACGTAAATGGACCAGTATTGATTGGATCCGAACGTTGAAAGCTGCTGCTAATTCAGCCGTAGATTGAGTATTATCAGCTTTTATAGTCGACTTTAATGCGTGCCTGTCGACTAAAGTTTTCGGACGACCATGGGGTTAATTTTTCAGGTCGATATTTCCAGAACGGAAGCGGGGAAACCAATAACAGGTGGTGCGTTTGTTTGTAATATTCGCTCTGTAAATGTCGTTGTTGTTACGTGCCGCTTGTGCTGCGTTGCTGCCACGATGGTACTCATATTCCATAATTACTCAACTTTTTAACAATGAGGACGAATGATGACGAAAACTATTCAAATGCGATGAAAACGTAACCCTTATCAATAAACAAATAAGTAATAACAAAAAGATTCCATGATTTTAAAATAAAATTAAAATGAAAAATTATTTTGATTTGAAATGGTCAGTCAATACTGCATAACGGCAATTTCATAGTCCTTTCAAAGTTCCAATTTAAATGTAAACTCACACGCGAGAAAATATAGCTTTCAACTTTTCTTTTATGTGTTATAACCATTCTCTCAAAGGCTTTTACGTACTTAAACATAATGCAAATGCGTGAATATTTCAATAGATAGTTCGTTGTTCCTCGGATAATATATTCACTGGCTGACATCTAAGGATTCCTTTGACCACTCGCATTTTTATGCGTACTTGATAGAAAATGAATTAATCCATTGATTTATATATTACACAACTCAATGATCTAATAATAATAAATTTTTAGTTATTTAAAATATTTTTGCATTGTACAACCGATCATTCGCGCGATTTTATGGTCTCGAGAGCAATCGCGAGGTGTGTTGGCCACACCCCATATTCGAATTAGATTTTAAGATGTATGGCTACTGTAGAAAATGTGTTGTAGCAGTGTAATAATGTCCACTACCCTCTAAATATCCACTATCGTAAGGGAAACAAACCGGGAGATATTCAGCAGCGTCTTCCTATTAACTACCAAAATATAGAAACGTAGTTTCCAACCCGTCTGTTGTGGCCACCACTAACAAAAAGTCTCTGGCGTGCTAACGACACCTGCGTTAATTAATTGTGAATAACTTCGAAATAAAATAATATTTTTGTGTCTATTGCTTACACGATTCTGACTATTATTATTACATACATAATACATAATATTTTTTTTTAATAATTACGCGCACACTACACACTAAAACTGCACGAACACTACTCGAAACGTCGGGAGCTAAAAATAAGTTAAATTAAATGCGATAAAATCTGCAAAAGTAATTTTATTCAAGAGACTGTTCATCACAATTTCTACTTAAAATATAAGAATCATAAAAGTAAAGAATGTCTCAGTTGTTATCATACTGTGACACAGGTCACACGGACAGTGCAAGGACAGACATTTCTTGTAAATAATATATAAAATAAGGATAAGCTAAAACAAATGTTAAAAAAATTAATATGTCTCCATAATTCACAATTTGCGCGGCAAACAACGTACTCATAATTAAGTTGACGCCTAAATAAGAGCTCTTAAAAGGGCGTCTCGAATTACCGTCTTGACCAATTAGCATTCCCCCGCAGTTGATTCAGCCACGTAGAAAGTAGAAAGCTTCATCGGCTGGGGCCACACGTTAACTTTATACGTTATTGCACAGAAATAATTTTGTTTTGCCTACAACTCACACCGTGATTCTTAGAACTTTTTATTAAATTTACGTAATTTTTAAACAAATTTTCAACTTTTATTTCTCTGTATTTCTGATAAAAATTATACCTCTATCTGTAAAGTTCTATTAAAATTAAACATATGCGAATTCTCAACAATGTCAAATATGTACTTTTGTATGAATAAAAACTAATTTTGATTAATAGCTAAAAATATTTCAGAGTAATTATTTTATAGCATGTATAACAATGAAAAGTTTATATAATTTTTCTACGCGTTTTCCCGTCAATTACAAACTATAATTATATTAAAATTAAAGCTACGCGAATCCTGAACAATCTCAAAATATGTATCTACTTCTACACATTTATAGCTAAAAATATTTCAGTGATTATTTTAAAGTAT
>DWHP01005615.1:0-11829 GCA_018247895.1 Parnassius honrathi | reverse complement strand
TAAACACGCAACGTAAAACAGCATGCGAGAATAACAGTCGAGTCAGCGCCCGTGATTTTCAAATTTGACAATTTTTTCACTTGAAGTCGCTTAATAAATTCAAAAGGCGTTCAAAATTACAAAGTTAGTTGGAAATTAACTTAATGGCGAGCTTAACACGCAACGTAAAACTGCATGCGAGAATAACAGTCAAGTCAGCGCCCGTGATTTTCAAATTTGACAATTTTTTCACTTGAAGTCGCTTAATAAATTCAAAAGGCGTTCAAAGTTACAAATTTTGTTGGAAATTAACGGTATACACCGCACAAACACTAGTAATGTTTTCCACTATATCGACATAACTTAAATTATAGCTATGATATACTCGTAGTTTGGGTGGTTTTATAGTACAGTACAGTAAGAACTTAGAGCAACTAGATGAATGGTCTTACAAACCAGAATTGTTAATTGGACCTTAAAAATAATGTTAATTGGAATTTTTAGTAAAATCAGATCTGTTGTCACCCCTGAGGTTTAAGAAGGAATACCTTGTTTCCGTTAAAAAAAGATCTCCGCTACACTCACAATACGAAACAGCAACATCAAGATGTTGGTACTCTGTGCAAGCGTGGTGTTACCCTGAACAAGCCGACCAATTCATGCTACAACCATAAGATGGCTGGACTTTTAGGTCATTTGCACTAATTTTATGTTAAAAATTTTTGCTTATAAACATGAAAGTTATATATATAAATGTTTGCTTATAAACATGAAAGGATTAACGTTATTACAAGTATTTTATGACAAAATAACAACAAACTAATAGCGAACATTGTTTTATGATACTTCGAAAACTTTTCGTCGCAGCTTTTGAACTGTTGAAGAAGACTTATAATAATAATTACTCGTGAAGTAAGCTAGTTTAATGTGCAATGTAACTTTTAAAGGAGGAATTTTACAGTTTCTTTTTAATTATTTAGTTTTGCTGAAAATTTTCTCAACGTTGTTTTTATACTTGGGAGTAAAAACTGCAAGATTTTATATTTTCTGCCTTGTAAATCTGTCATTGGTCTTGTAGCCTTTCTAGCAAGGAACTACGCTAACATAATTAAAAAAAAAATATAGTTAAAAACCTATTACTGTTTCATCAAACAATAGAAACCTTTTTGTTTTCTTATTAATTGTAAAAACAGTGGTATAACCACGTGGCAACTTTGATGAGCCGGCTTGAACCTGGCTGGTATGACGAACTCGCTCAATACCGGCATGAAGTAGCGATTACTTCTGCCTTTCACGTGGTGACTGCAGGTGACCGGAGGCCCAATTCCTCCAGCCCTTAACATGGTGGAAGAATTAAATAAAACATCACCCCTGGAGGGTACCACCAATCTCGGTGACGTAGAATCCCTCGCTGAGCGTCCACGCTGAAGCTACCCTTCTCTTCCTGGGCGTGGGTGCTCAGACTGGCACACGTGTTCTAGTTGGCAAAATTCTGCTCGTGACTAAAACTGCTCGGGGCAAGCGGAAAACAACGCAACATCAGGGGAATTCATTCAAACCTTAGCGCAGCCCACTACCATCTGAAAACGACGCTATTGGCGTTTCTTTTTCTAACGAATGTGTCCACAAGGTGTCTAAGGTGTAACACAGGTGTCCTCTCCAGATGATACCTCATATCACTTCTACCCGGGGTACAAATTAAAACACTTCTTTGTGCCGCGGGCTAGAGTTTGCGTTCACGTTGGAGAGGACATCTGTTTTCGACGTCTCGGCAGTCTTGAAGTTACTATAAGGCTATCTATCCTATGACTGCGCGTGGACAGCGACGACCATCCCTGTAACTACGGGTGCCTCTGTAGGATGTCATATGCTAACACGGACCGACTCATCGACACGTTTCAATGGCTATAGACTCCGTGCTACAACAAGTCCCATCCACAGATATCGTGATCCTTGGTGATTTTAATGCCCACCACGCTCAATAACTTGATTTCCGTTTAACTGATCATGTGGGTAGATCTTTTTATGACTTTACCTTGGCATAAGGTCTGACACAACTGGTATTTCACCCTCGCGGATCCCAGATGTGGAGGATCACGCACCTTCCCTGTTGGACCTTCTGCTGACCTCTCACCCGGAAGGATAATGAACCCCCGTGGATGCCCCTCTAAGCTCTCTTCGAACCATTATCTAATCCGGAGTACGGTGCCACTGACGCTACCATTACGGTCGCGTTCTGCAGGTTGGCACCGTGTTTGGCACTATATGTCGGCCGATTAGGACAAGATGCGGTTTGCATCCTATCCTCGCAGGTGAGTTTGCTTCTCACCGGATGATATGGTACTTCAGGGAATGGTACTTTATATTCCATTATCTGTGGTGCTTATCGGAGGCAAATCTCAGCCATGGTTAGGTCACTCCCGTAAAATTGCATTTCGCCATAATCAGGAGTGCTACCAGGCCTGGGCTAACGCATCAACATTTCGAGATGCATAGACCACCACTCTTAAAAAGAAGTATAATTCCGCCTCGAAGTCGTTCAAAAGGGCCATTGGTAAGGTGGGAAATTAATTTGAATTCCTTGAGGAACACGTGCATTCTGGTCTTTCGCCAAGGTTGTATAAGGGAACTTCTGTCAGACATGTCTCTCATCTATCTGCACAGGGAGGACGACTCACTGGCCCAATCCTCAAAGGACATCCGATCTGCGGGTTTCTCTCTTTGCGTCGAAATCCACTCTTGATGACTAAGAAAACACACTGCCGATCATCCCACGGTTTGAGTGCTTCATGCAGGATGTGACGTTTACAGTGCTCGGTGCGCGAAACGCTACTCTTCCTGAATATCAACAAGTCAAGTGGGTCTGATGGAGTCCCTCCTATTGCTCTGCAGTTGGCACCGACTTAACGCGACTTTTACAGTGCTCCTACACCTTAGGCATTTTTTATAGTATAAGGGTGATAAACGAGCACACAGTCCACCTGATGTTAATTGAATGCTGTGACCCATAGACATCTACATTTATCTTCAATTAAAAATCAAAATGCTACCCCTGAGAACTGAGATGGAATGCCTCCTTTCCAGTAAAAAGGATCTCCGGATCTCTACACTCACCATACGAAGCACAGTTTTAATCCGTTTCTTTGCGCTGGTATTCTGTGTGAGCATGGTCCATCTCCGGTCGAGCCGACCCATTCGTGTTACAACCATAATATAGCTGCAGCGTGGCTCTATCACGTACGAATTTATTTCAATTTTTCAAAATATATACATATGTTTATAGCATATAAGTATTTTACTGGCTTTTCTTGTTAGTGGAACTCTAAACAACGCCTTTGTAAAGCAGAACGCAGATGCATATCAAATAAAACAATAAATCCATGGAGTAAAGAATTGTATATAAAAGTATGGACTAAAATTTAAAAAAAAACATATTGATTATTCAGGTAAGATTTTGCGTTGAACATGCATCAGGGCTTTTTTGTAGCATCTGATTTCTAAAAACATAGAAATGCAACGGAATTTTGCTGCCTCAATGGTGTAACAACAGTTAGTAGTACCCTCAAAGAGCAGATTATTCCATAAAAGGGCTTAAGTGCTCCTTAGCAGAAGACGCGTTTGAGTTTTCTCTAAGGATAATGTATATATTAAGTATTAAGCAATATATTTGTACATATCGGAATTTTATCACTTTACATCTAAATTCTTCCTGAGTTTACCGTAAAATCGAGCAATATTGGTAGAAATAAGTAGATTTTATTAACATGGTAGAGCCATGATGCAGCTACATTAGTAGTATAATTGCAGCACTTATGGGTCGGCTCGACCGGGCAAAGACCACACTCTCACAGAATATCTGCGAAAAAATAGCAGCGTAATTTAAAGCTTATCGTGCTCAGGGGCCGGCCTTAAATTTGTGAGGCCCTGGCTAACACTACTTGGGGGCCTACCAAATTAATCAAACTAATGAGTACTTTTTGTCATTTTCTAGTACGAAGCGTGGTGCCACTCTCGCTAATATCGCGGTTGCATTATGCAGGCTGCCGCCGTGTATGGCAGAATAGATTGCAATATCATGCGGTCTTCTTTTGCATCCTACCTTTGGGCGCGGGTTTGATTCTCGCCGGATGATCCCAACTGTACGGGCAAGCCGTCGTACATTTAACTTTATTTTGCGCTCACGTTTGCGACCTTTCGGGCGCATGTTTAATTAATAATAATTTTATTATATTTAACTTTAAACTCAAGAAAGGATTTGTCAGAATAACCTTGTAACTATTTTAACTTTCAATGAACCTTTAAAACTTTGGTGATCTTTTGCTTTCGACGTGCTCCTCAAATTTAACTTCAATTCTACTTCTTTTAAGTGGACGGCCCTGCAAACCATACATTTTATGTTCCTTCGAGTAAACATTCAAAACTGAAGTGTAACAGTGTGTGATTAGTGATAAATCTGCGGTAGCGAATCGGTTGACTGACCTCACGAAAGAGAGAATCACCAGAACAATTGAAAGTGCGTACATATTGCAGAGGACTATCACGTACTACACAACAAGTAAGACAAACCAACACCAAGCTCCACAATTGCCACCGTCAACTACGTGCCAGAACATCGAGCTACGAGCTTCGCATTCTCTTCTTCTAACTTTTTACTACAATCAACTAACTACTTCAACTACAACATCGTACTGCAACTTCAACAACAGTGTTTTAACAACATCAAAACTCTCTGCTCTTACTACGAGAAAAATAGTCAAGACCAAGAAGTCAAAATCAAGAATACATGTTGAAACGACTAGTGTCTCTCGAGGCGCAGTGGAAGTGATTTCAGTGAACGACACAAACAACTACTACTAGACGCTTATGAAGATAAAAACATCAAATATTTCACCGGAAATATATTCGAAAATACTATACAACCTTACGAAACTACTAAGAAAAGTATGGAACATCTATTACAAATACTACGTGAAACAAATTCTGTGGCATTCGACTTAACCAATATGCTGGAGAATAGCTCCGATGAAACTTCATCTTCATATTCGCTACTGGAGACACAAATGTGCAACTTTAAATCTGTTGATCGTGATATGTCAAAAATTGACCTCAAAACTTTCATCATCTCATTCAAGAAGTTGGAGCTTCAGGATCAACTTTCCATAGGAAAAACAAAGTGGCAAGTCATTAACAAACTACATTGGGAATTAGAAACTGAGTACAAAGGTTCTAACGTCAAATATTACAACATATTTGTCGAGATGAAAGACAGGTATGACGAAATTCGACGAATTTCAAACTCGAGAGTCAACTGTTCATTACAAAACATCTGCGCCAAAAATGGAAATTCCTGGGAAATTTTCTGGCAACTTTACTCAATGGGTTTCATTCAAAGACCTCTTCATTGAAGCCATTCACAACAATTCAGTGATATATAATGCGCAAAAGATGCAACATCTCAAGTCTAAGCTGAGGGTGAGACTAAGCGCATAGTGCAGCATCTCAGTATCAATACAGACAACTATAACTCATGCTGGGATATACTAACGCAACGCTACGGAAACCGACGCCTCCAATTCACATCTTTTATCAACACCATGCTCAACCTGCCTGTCATACAAAATCCCGACAGCTAAAACCTGAAAATGAGCATGACGTCATCACGGAATGTTAAAATGGAATCACAAACATTGGCATCAATGTTACTACGTGGGATCCACTCATAGTCCACATGATGTCGCCAAAACTTAATAAAATTTATCTACTCAGAATACATGAAAGAACTATGAGACCACAGAGAGTTACAACCATTAAGCGATTTTCCATACCGTCTTGAGTGCAAGTTCATGACATACGAAGTAATGAAAGCTTCGAGGACTTATGGGATAAAATGTGTACCACGGCTTGCAATGAGAACTCTCAAACATCTTGCAACGGACGATGGCCACAAGTACCCAGAAGCGGCTCGCGTACTTCAAGATGACTTTTACGTGAACGACCTTGTGAACGAACACAACTTTATTCATGAAGCAATCGAACTTCAACGGTCACTAATTGAGCTGCTAAAACTTGGCGGCATGAACCTACGAAAGCGGTCGGCAAACGACCCCGTACTACTAGAAAACTTAAGTAACTAAGATGGCTAGGGGGCCAGCAATCAAACATTGAACTACTTGGCTTCTCAAATGCAAGTGAAAAGGCCTATTGGTGGGTCATCTACAGCTGTGTTACTAACGCCAATGGCCCACCAAATACACAATTACTCACTGGTAAGGCTAGGGTTGCTCCTCTGACACAAAAAACAACATTGCCAAGAATGGAATTATGCGGCACACTACTACTTTTTTACAACTAGTTGAGAAAACCAAAGCAGCCTTCAAAGTTCGGGCATAGTGTGACTCTCAGGTCGTTCTCGCCTGGCTGCAAAGAGACGTATCTAGATGGGAAAGATATGTTGCCAAACGGATTAACAAAATCAAGCAAACTATCCTATCACAGAATTGGCAGTACGTCAAGTTGGAACAAAATCCGGCAGATTGTGCCTCTCGTGGACTGTACCCCAGCAAACTAATCGACTTCGAACTGTGGTGAAATGGTCACGAATTCCTGCAACTGGACACTGAAAAGTGCATAAGCACCCTAACATGTTTATACACTACTAACACCGAACTTAAAACCAAGAAAATGGAAACCCTAACTAATAATCAAGATCAACATTTCCTTGATATTTTAATTAATAATCGCAGTTCATTAACTCGCGTAACAAGAGTCACTCCATAGATACTGTGCTTCATTATAAATGAAGGTAGTAAGATGAAACGTGACGCCAAATACCTCACTACAACAGAAATAACAGCCGCCAATGAACAAATAATTAAATTTGTGCAAAGTACAGAGTTTGGTAACGAGTACAAACTACTTAGAAAACAAGAAAATACTACAAACAAAAGTTGTGTCTTCAAACTCAACTCTTGCTTAGACAAAAAAGAGATTATACGAGTGGGTGGCCGTATCAATTACTCACCAATTGAGATGAAACTTCCCGCCATCATCCCTCGAAGTGGACGCATCACTGAACTAGTAATCGAACAAGCTCACTCTGTAACACTTCACGGAGTCGCTCTATTAACGTTAGCATATCTAAGGCAACGTTATTGGGTTGTTGGCGGAAATCGGGCCATAAAAGCAAAACTAAGTCACTTCCGATCTAATTGTCACAAATAAACAGAAACTCATCAGATTATGGCTGACCTACTTCAACATCGTTATAACACCGTCCCGGTCGTTCACGCACAAGTTGACTTCTCTGGTCACGTGGATGTTAAACTGAACGAGGGAAGAGGTGTTCAAACTTCAAGGCATACATCGCTATCTTTGTATGTATGGGACTAAAGCCATACATATAGAACTTGTATCAGAACTTAGCACCGAAACTTTCATCGTCAGCAAAAAGTTCAAAGAATGTGTGCCCGACGTGGCACTCCAAAACATGTCTACTCGGACTGCGGAACTAACTTTATATAAAGACTTCGAACAGTTCCAGCTGCAACTCTCGCCGGTTTTTTTTAAACATTGGACGACTGGAGGTAGAATGGCACTTCAACGCGCTGGTGTGGCCTACTGCAGGTGAACTTTAGGAGGAAGATTTGAAGGCAATGAAGTACCACCTACGTCGTGTACTGGGAGATCAGAAACTTACGTACGAAGAGTTTCAAACTTTATTAACACAGATCGAAGCGTGCATGAACTCCAGACCTCTCTGTCCACTTAATAAGGATCCTGAAGAATTTCAAAACTTCGTAACTCCAGGACACATCCTTATCGGCAGCCCTGTCATGTTTCTAACGATATCGGTCTACAGTGACGACAGAGACATTAACTTACGTTGGCGATGGTATCTGACTGAAAACATGTTACAACAGTTTTTGAAAAATTGGTCTAATGAATATTTGACTCAACTACAAGGCCGATTTAAATGGAACGAATCAACTAAGAACATCAAAGAAGGCGATATCGTGCTGGTCGAAGACAACAACTTTCCGCCGGGAAAATGGGCCATGGGTCGTGTACATGAAACCCACCCTGGTTCTGACGGCTACGTAAGAGTAACCACTTTAAAAATATTAACTGGCATCATCAATCGTCCCATCGTAAAACCGTCACCACTCCCGTCGGAAGCTGAAATAAATTCCAAGCTACCAATATGAAATCAACAAGCCGAAAAGCCTCAAAAAGATGAAATCAACAAGCTGAAAAGCCTCAAAAAGATGAAATCAAATCTCAGTAATAAATGAGGACAAAGAAAACTAAAATAAAAACATCCTCAGCTTTAATGGCAACCCTATTAACAATGTTTATTTGCATATCTGGATGATATGGCGAAATGGCGTCAAGTGCTTACATTACAAGCCTTGATCTCGACCGGCCGATATATTATAACACCGTTGGCAAATTGCAAATGATTTACTGAACAACCTATGTGATAAAACTGACCCTAGATATTGCAAAACTACTTTAGAGCAATTATCACATGAAGTGTAACCACTTGACCATTACAACATTATCCTCCTGGTACCTCACAATCACTTATTTGAGCGGAGAAAACGCGGCTTAATCAACGGCATTGGCGGCATCGCTGACAGTTTGTTTGGAGTTTTGGATCAATAATTCGCAGACAAGTATCAAAAGGACATTGAAGCAATACAACACAACGAAAACTATATACTCTACTAAAAAATCAAACTTCGATTGTTGAACTAGAAAACAATGTGCTAAAGAAAATTGAAGACAATATAAGCCGACAGTTTACCATGATGAAGGCTTTATGAATCAAACTGACACCAATTTAGTCAAGATTGAATCAACTATGGAAGCCATGATGGTCACAAGTTATTTGAATTCTGCATCACTAACGACATACTTATTTATCAAAAATATGAGAGTAATGCAAGATATGCTATTTGACTCTCTCACTGACGTCTATAAAGGACATACGAACGTGCATTTACTTACTTCAATAAACCTGATCGACCAATTGGAGGTAATTTCTGGAAATTTGCCTAAATCATTAACATAGCCAGTAGAAAACGGAGAGATGACAACAAAACTCTCTATAAAATACTGTACGCGAAGCCTCGAGTTAATTAAGATTACTTTTTGTTTGAAGTTCACATTTCAATTACTTCAGATAAAGATTTTCTGGTCTACAAAATGATTCCACTGCCTGTTAAAACTGACAAAGGAATGACTAATATTATAAGCCTACAATCTGAATACATTGCAGTTTTTTTTTATAGGATAGGGTAACAAACGAGCACACATTCCACCTGATGGTAAATGGTTGCTGTGGCCCATAGTCATCTACATCTATCTTCAATTACGAATAAAAATGCAGATGCATTGTCACCCGTGAGGACTAAGATGGAATGCCTCATTTCCAGTTAAAAGGGTCTCCGGTTCTCTACACTCACCATACGAAACACAGCAGTATTAAGCTACTGTTTGATGCTTTATGGTATCGGAAGTTTTGCCGCGATGTGCGTTCATGAAGTTTAGCAGCTGGGATTAATCCTAACAACTCCTTGGAGCACTCCCCGTGGTAGATGCGAAAGAAAATGCAAAAGGATGCAATTTTTTAGGTGTTAGAGCTATGCTGCAGCTATATTGTGGTTACAGCACAAATGGGTCGGCTCGACCGGATTAGAACCAAACTCTCATAGAATACCAGAGTTAAAAGTAGCTTAATGCTGCCGTGTTTCTTATGGTGAGTGTAGAGATCCGGAAACCCCTTTTACTGGAAACGAGGCATTTCATCGTAGTCCTTCAGTCTTTAAGTCCTTACTTGAAGATAAATATAGATGTCTAGGGGCCGCAGCATCCATTTACCATAAGTTGGACTATGTGCTCGTTTGTCACCCTTATTCTATAAAAAAATATCTCCTCGCAGCGCCAGTAAATCAAACCGATCGGAAAGCACTCGGTCGTCTATGATTCGAGCCGCTCTGCGCTGGATGCGGTCAGGTGGAAGGAGCTAGCACTGGGGAGTCCCAGCCCAGAGATAGGAACAATATTCCATGTGAGGCCGAACATAGGCCGAACTTGCGCAGGTGGTTTGATGCGATATGTCGACGCCTAGGATTCCCATACCGACTGAGGTAACAAGGCGAATGCCTGGAAACTGGGGAGTTACGACTGGATTTTCTATGACACATTTTCAAAAAAATCTGTATTATAGTCATCCATTCATTCATAACAACTCTTCACAAGTCCACTGCTGAACATCGGCTTCCCCAAGGAATGGCACAAAGCACGGTCGTCGATCACCGTAATCCATCGATTTCCAGCAAGTTTTACTTGGTCGTCACTCCATCTAGCGGAGGGTCGTCCAACACTTCGCCTATCGGTACCAGCATGTATTATGTAAAATATCACAATTAATATTTACGTAAATACTAAATGTTGAAAAAAATGTTATCACACTCATTTTGAATAAAAAAATGTATGATTGCGGGGAGAAATATGTTTTGTTCCTGGCCACACAGTCGTAATATGCATCTGACGCTTTCTTATCTATGTGTGGTCATAGGCGCCCAAATCATCTCGGGCGTCTGTTTAGTAATAAAATAATTTAAGTTTAATTTAAATTTATATAAATAATTTAATTCGTAATATTTAACGATTAGAAATAAACTTTTGAATTACTTTACAATTTTCAAAAAGAAATGGAAGATCTTTGGAAGGAGAGTAACATTTTATACAACGTTCTGGGTTTCTTTATAACGGAAAATGAGAAACTGTTTGATAAGAATGACGCGAGATTGTACTGGAAAACGGTTTTCCATATTTTTTCCATCATACTCCAAGTTTATGTTACCGCCGTCGCTTCGTCTTTCGAATTGGAAAACCACCCTGATGTGGAAATACAGTCTCTGCACACGTACAGGGCTGCGTATATTACCGGCTGGAATTTCGTGAGTACATTCAACTCTTTAAGTTTTTAAAATAGAATAGGCTGTTCGGATTTTTAAATAAAATTTAAAAGAAGGAAGGTTAAATACAATAAACTACGTGATATAATTAAACATAAAAAAGTAAAATACGACTTCCAAAATTAAAAAAAAATTAAATAATTTCCACTTAGTTTAATATCTTGTGAACTTATGTTCGTATCGATTTCGGAAGTAGAGCTGATGCGGAGATTATTTTATTATTTTGTAGTTAGTAGTTTAAAAACTTTATTTCTAACTAAGATTCAACAATAATTCGCTTACTGATAAACAAAATATACTTGTATTGAGCGTACAGTTGAATATTATATAAAATAAAATGTAGGTAGTATTCAAATCTTACGACAATCAATAACACCATCGAGCAAACACGGATCGTGTGTAAGAAATGCTACCGGCTAGATGTGGCATTATAGCGTATGGATAATATTCTGTAACTTCAATTATTAATGTGAGCTTAATATAAATATGCTTTAAGACTTTTTTTTAAAATAAGGCGTACTTTTCCACACGGCAAGCGTCTGCGTATGGGACGTCTATAACATAATTGCCTTTCAAAAGATAGGAAGCATTTTGACGTGCTTAGCGCAAGGCGACGAGAACCCTCACGCACATCCGCAACCACAGCAGCGTTAGCAGACTTTTTTTTAGAATAAGGGTGACAAACGGGCACACACACCTGATGGTAAATGATGCCTCGTTTCCAGTAAAATGGGTCTCCGGTTCTCCACACTCACCATACAAAACACAGCAGCATTTAGCTGCTACGACACTGAAAATTTCGGGAATCGAGGAAGTGACACAACATTACTATTTAAAAATGTATTTATTGCTTTTCGAAGTATTC
>DWHP01005614.1:0-11829 GCA_018247895.1 Parnassius honrathi | reverse complement strand
CATACAGACTAAAGACGTCGCGAATACTCGCTAGAGTTATTCGATATTCGGCGAAAAGTTTTCTAAACAAAATTTCGCCGAAAATCTACTTAGAATTAAAAATAATAAAACTTTAATTTTTCTTATATTATGTAATATAAGTGAAACATTGTCTGGGAATATGTTGAGTTCCAGCGAGTTTGAATATCTTGACTCAGTTTGTGTTTAGGCAGTCCGAGTTCATATTGAATATTTTCGAAGTTTTGTGTATCCCGAGTGATTCAAATGTGTTGCAACATTTATCATCAGCTGGAGAATACGTATGAAGTAACGTTCTGAAGTAAGTGAAAAACAAATGTGAGCCGCCTGACCTAAACGCGAAATCGGTTGGGCGGGAAATCTTTCACGGCATTAAACATTAAGTTATATACAAAACGAGGTATTTCCCGTAAAATAAGTACAAGAAAAGGGTTACCAGCATTTAAAAATGTAAAATCAATATAATATAATATGAGACTGATTTCTTTAACTTTATTATTTTGTTTTCTCATAACCTTAGAAAATTTTTAGGTTGCGGTAACAAATAAATTATTGGTAAGTTCAAGACTACTACAAACGTGATATTATAATTTGATAAAAAATAAATTATTTTGAATATCACTTTTATTAGTCGATTAATAATGGCGAATTATTCAACTATTCGTCATAAATAATGGCGATTAATAGGTATTCGACTATTTGCTATAACAATTATTTGTGGCATTTCTACTACAGACAGACAAACATTTTATAAACGGTTATTCAAGCATTTATGTCATGCAAATAGCTCCTTTAGCTCAACGAAAGGCAGTTATTTCCTCATAACCGACACTTTAATTTTATCTACTATATATATTTAAAAATTATACAGCAAATTTGTGGTAGAAGAATATCGAATCCGTAAAATTTTTAAAGAATAAACATTACCAAGCTTGGCGGTTATATCTTTCTTACATGTTATAAATAAATGAGTACTTTGAACTTAATACATAATATATACTAAATATCTAACAAGTATTTTCCTCTCCTACTGATCCTATTATAACGTTAAAGTTATGGACAATCCATATGACTGTAGGTATTCGTCGCCAGCCCATGAAAACCTGAACAAAACAACTATACCAAAGCTAAATAAGCGTTGTCGTCTCCGAGGATTGCCTACGACTTTGGATGAATGGATGGCGTCACAGACTATAACTAAATCAGATCAACGTAACTCTAAGCTTACTGCACGCACGTGACAATAAGCACCTTTTACCTACTCATGCACTTCTAAATTTTAAGATGCTGTTAAGTCTCGTGCTGTCTCTATTACTTTAAGCCAAAGTGACTGAGTTCAAGTTCACTGATGACTTCCTTTTGCTAGTAAATTAAAGTAATAAATAGGTCGGGGCAAAAGTTTCTTCATATTTTGTTTGTATAAAATTGAAGAAAAATCTCTTTGATTGTACTGTTTTCATCTGGTTGATTTTTTATTAGGACCACCATATTAAGACATTAAGAAAACACTTCCCGCCCGTTTTTCTGTCCGCAAGAATGAGTGAAGATAATGAAGAAATTCGATATCGATTCATTATGTAGTTTTATTACAAAAAAGTACTTGTGACGTTTATGAACCTACAACGATACAGTGTCGGTAAGAGTAGCACAAAAGCTGGTTCAAACGTTTTTTGTCCGGAAATTTTGATGTGTGACAGCTCGTTCATATGGATAAAGTCGACGCCATTTTTGAAAAAGTGAAGCAAGATCGGCGTATTAGTAATTACGACATAGCCGAGGAATTGAGGACATAACGGTTTTGGAACATTTGAAAAAGTCTGGCTATACAAAAAAGCTCGATATTTAAGTACCACATGAGCTCACAGAACGAAAGAGATTCTCTACCGAAACATAAAGAAACCGAAGCAGGGAAAGTGGATCACTGACGACAAGAACGTGCGAAAAATATCATGGTCAAAGGGTAGTCAAGATCCTCAGACTGTAGAGAAACCCGGCTTAACACGCAATAAGGTGATACTGTATATATGCTGGAATTGAAAGAGCATCGTTTATTATGAGTTTTTTCGCTGGGTAAAACCATCGATTTGGATCTCTACTGCCAATAACTAATGAGACTCAAGCAAGAAATTGAATAAACAGCCGGAATTAAAGTGAAAAAATGGTCTATAATCAAGTCCTGACCCTGCACTCTCGATTTTCACCTGTGTCGGTGTATTATTTGATACAGTTCAGTTAACATCGAGAGAGGACTGCCAAAATTACTTCTTGCATTTTTTTGATCAAAACTCCAAAGATTACAACAACGGAATTATGTCACTACTTACAAGATGACAACGAACTATCGATCAAAATGGCATATATATATATATATATATACACATTATAATTAAATGTAATTTAACTTTCAAAGAAAGTGTCTTGATTTGATATATAAAACACGAAAATACTTTTCCCCCGACCTTATAACTGTTACTCCTCCATCCATACATTCGAGCTTATAAAATTCCATAGCTGAACATAGGCTCCTCAAACAGTTTTCTCTTAGGCCATAGTTGCCACGCTTGGCACCGTCTTTTTTATTTTGAGTTGCTATCAGGAAGATGCTAGACTGGACCGCCACAATACGGTGAAATCCTCCTAATTATATACATTTTGTTTTGCCTTTCCTCTGTACTGGCGGTAATTGTGGCACCATTATTCTCTCTTCATACTCATTACTCCGTAAATAGTCCCCATTTGGCCACGCGCTTAATGTAATCAATCAATAATTAATTTGCCGTAATCACCTCCAGTCATCTGAATTAGCGATCCTTACCTTGCACCTTACCCGAAGAATAGCGTTAAAATTATACCTTAACTTTGAAGCTGTTCTTCGCAGTCGATATTTTCGTAAAAGAAAACATTCAAATAAACGTGCGTACCTGGGCAGTTAAAATATTTTGTTGACAAATTAAACTTCACCAAAATGCCAAATCAGAACAGCGTGACGAAGTCCAACAAATCCCCATCAGAAATTAAAAAAGACTTGTGTAGTAGTGTATTAAAAAAGAGTTGTAGGGCGTAATTTCGATTGTTAATACTAATACTCACTAATACTTTTATATTATACGTGAGTTCCACTGCCTTGTTGGCCTAAGGCCTAATGTCATAAGCGAGAGTAATGTGGTCTTGGGTTTGTATCCCGGGTCGGTCAAAATACAGTTATTAGGTTTTTCAATTAATTCAATCATCGCGTTTATAAAGTTCTCAGTAGCAGCCCGGAGTCAAAACATTAGTAGAGATTTACCGTCGTGTCAACCGCAGTAATCACCTACCATCAGGTGGACTGTGTGCTCGTTTGTCACCCTATCCTATAAAAATAAACCTAATCTCTCCTGTCGTGTCGGATTACTATCCCATCGGACTTTGGAGTGAGGGACCAAAGAACGCAATTGTGCTTGTGCACACATTCGTGGACTAATGCGAAGATGACACCGTTGAGTCTGACACAGCCGTAACCGAAATCCGGTCTCCAGGACATAATACATATTATACGCGAGTTATACCACAATCTATCGGGGGCCGATATAACCATCCGGTAATTTCATAAGTTATCTCTTCTGACATTCACATGGCGAGAATGGGTAATAGATTACTTAAACTCGAGAGAGCGTGGCATATTGTGGCAATTGTGTAAAAATTGTAATTAACAGTCAATAGATTCTCCTCAAGCCAAGTTGCCACAGTTTGACGGCACTTCATTGCAAACTGCTGGACCTCAGGCTACGTCTCTCCGTAGAAAATTAAGGCTGTATCATCAGCATAAGTAAATAGCTTGCCTTGAGTTAGTGTCATTGAGCACAGGTCATTAACATAAATCAAGAAGAGACTGGGCCGCAAGATACTGCCCTGTGGGACTTCAAATGTGACACAGGCGTCTAAGCTATTTTTTTTATTCTTACTCTCTGCACACGGTCACATAGAAAATCCCTAAAAATGGAAAAGGCAGAATCTCTTATTCCAAATTTTTTCTAGTTTGTTTACAAGAATGGGTATCGAAACGGTGTCAAAAACCTTAGCTAAATCAAGGAAAATCCCTAAACAATTCTGTTTTAGGTTCAGTTTATTTGTTACAAATTCAGTCAAGTTACGAACAGCATCTTCTGTGCTAACTCCCGCTCTGAATCTGAACTGCATATTAGATAAGATATTATATTTGTTTAGAAATTTAACCAATTGATTGATTAAGCATCCTTTCTAAGATTTTTGAAAGAGCAGGTAGCACAGAAATTGGCATGTAGTTCTTAACAACGTCCCGAAACTTTTGGAAAGCATCCTTGTTCAAAACAGATTTTAAAAAGGGTTGTGAGTGCCAGAAGTGTTTTATTCTTGGTCATTTTAAGAAAAACAGCAGGGATGGAATCTCAACTAAAAACAAAATCGTTTTTAAAGACGATCAATATTGTTTCAACGTCTACCTCGTTAGGAGAATCGAGCACACATGAATTAAGCAACCAGGACATAGTATGAACGGTTTAGCACGGTTTGCTAGAATTTTATCAGCCAAATTGCTACCTAAAGATGAAAAATAGTAATTAGCTTTCTCCACTGAGTCTATAGTATTTTCTTTAATCAAATTTTCAACGCAATTATTTTTGGTATCACGTCCGGCGATGGCTTTGATGGCAGACCAAGTTTCTTTACTGTTCTTTACATTTGCCAAAATACTTTATTCATATTGGTGCTTGAGCTTACTTAACAAGGAATTGCAGTAATTCCTATAGCGCTTATAAGAAATTTGATGTTTTTGTATAAGAATTTTGAATTTGTATTTCATTGTCAGGATTCCTTTTCAGTTTTTGTTGAAGTTTATCGCGGTGACGGATACATCTTATCAGTCCAGGCGTCATCCAAGCCCGTTTCGCTCTAGACAGCTTAATTATAAGAGTATTTTTCTTTATAGCAGAGGTTAGTATTTCGACAAATTTTTCGGCAGCAGTGTCTGCATTTGAAGTTGAAGATATAAAAGAAAAATCAGCAGACTCTATAGATTTGATGGCTTCATCATGATTTATTTTATCAATATAAAAATATTATTGGGCTTGCGTTTGGAGTTCAAAGAAACATTTGTTAAGATTAAGGAGTAATCAGGAATTGCACTATCGAGTATCATTATTTGAGTGTTTAATAATGTTTTCACCATAACATGGTCTAAGCAATTGTTAGTACGGGTGGGATATGTATGGCCTGGTAAAAGACCTAATCCTGCAGTTAAATTAAAATATGGTTCACTGTCCTTGACTTTATTGCCTCGAATAATATTTATATTGATATCTGCAATAATAAATATGTTACTAAATTTTAAAGGACGAATAATTTTTTCTACAGAATTTAAAAAGTTGTCAGTATAATAATAGGAGGGTGATCTATATACCGGTAATATAATATAACCACCATTTGAATTAGGTTCTGTTATTATACAATCAATTGAGTGTTTAGAATAAACTGTTATACCATCATTTTGGATTAGACATTTTTTTGAGAAACGACATTTGTAACCTGAAAGGCAGGGAACAGGCTTATTAACATCAAGGCGACATTCTGTTAGTATTATAATATCCGGTTCAAATGAAAGTTGTGGTATGTATGCCATAAAGCCGTCTAGGTTTTTCCTGACAATATCATTGCACTTTAAAACATCGCACACAAAAGATGAAGCCAACCTAATATTATCCATATCTGATTCAATTATATTTAGTAATTCAGGCATTTTTAAAGAGGAAAAATACATTGTCACATCGAGTTTCGAATTAAACAATAGATACTGAGAGCCATCCCACAAATTGTTCGAGAGAAACCATGTACTGTAATTTTTTTAATTAATTTACAGTCAGCATTATATTCAAGCAAAATAACTAGGATTGGTTTCGTGTGGGGCAGTGTTGCAATTGACACTGTCCGTACATCGTCACTGAATTAAAGATATTTCCCTATCATATAAAAGTGTCACCTCGAATACAGACAGTTTAGAGCTAGTAAGAGACATTGATTTCGAATTTTCGAATCTCGCGTGTAGCACACTGTTGATATCCTCCGATAGACCTCAGAATAAGATTAGAAGAAAATAGCGTCCCTCTATTGACAGATTCCTTTTGTATACCCTAAAGAAGCCATCGTGGTCCACACAGACCAATTTTGAATGTTTTTTTTTTATTTGAGTATAAGTAGGCCAAAACTAATGAAACCCATACTCTCCAAACTAACAGAAAATTTTCTCAGAAGCCCAAAGCATTTGCTAAACAAACATCTATTGCGCATGCGTTGCTTACAATTAGTAAAGGCATATTACGCTCACAGGGCTCCATATGACCCTGTTCACCGGACGTCGGTTGTTTACCGAAGCCCACGCGAAGTAAGCGTTAGACGCACGGTGGTCAGTTATACATCTAAACATGGTTGTGTTCATAAAAAGAAGCTTTAAACTAAATAACTCCAACATCAACACGATACTATTAGGCCAGCTGGTTCTTAGGACGTAGCGTATGCTCTTAAGTGGCAATAAAATCGTGTCTAATTATAGCAATGAGCTTCTTTAATGTATTAACTAGTGCCTCCTTGCGTCCTTTATTTGGATATCGAGCCAAAGTAGACAATTAAGTGTTTAGAATAAATATATTCCAAACATTTTTCCAAAAAATGCTTAATATAAACAATCCTAAATGACGAGTATCATCTCGGAATATTCTAAACATTTCTTTAAAATTCACACAGTATCTGATCGTGATCCCTTAAATACACAGATTCCAAAATTGCGCCAAATTATAAATTAATGCTAACCGTCCTGGTGGTGCAGCTAACGAATGCAAAGCTGGCTGCCGTAACTTAATAAGAGCATAATATTCAGTCTTGTTAACAGTAACATTCTACTTTGATGTAGACATAAGAAATGGCGATTATTTTTATTAGTTTCAAATAACCTCAAATTCAGATCCCTCACGTATCTAAACTATTTATTTAGTCCTTAAACATTTCTTATTATTTGATTATAAACCTTTGTCGTATTTCACTTAAAAATAATAATTAACAGTTAATTTAGCTATTGTCTAGTGATACCGACAGAAATTCATGAACAATAAGGACGAATATAATTTTAAATTTTCCACTAAAATGATTTTTATTAGATAAATATCACCATTATTCCAGCCCGTCAGAAGTTCACTGCTGACTAGTGGTCTTTCCCATAGATAACCACAACGTACGGTCCTGTGCCATCTATATCCATTGACTAGTCGACTACCTGGATATTTCTACAAGTCAGATAACAATAAACGGATAAAAAATTGTAATTTTTTTACTAACTTGCCCATACTATACTAACGGTTAACTATAAACGACTCTTGTAACCCTGAACTCTTTGTCTTGTATATGTATAGGTTTCTTGAGCAGCAATAACCACTTACCATCATATGAATGCTGCAGAACTTAGTGTCAAAAAGACTAAAATTATCGGTTCTATCAATTTCAGTCTTAAACAATGGGAGCACCAGCATGGGGCTCGCGTGGCGGTGATCGGCCGCGGCTGCTGCGTATGACGCCGCTGCGGCACAGCTTCGCCGCCCCCGCTACGCCACCCGCTCCTCCCCCGCCCCGCTCCCACGATTACGCCTCCGACGCTGATACTAATAAGAAAGGTAACTTCCGCATTTACAAGTTTACAACCAACAGTCTGCCTACTTTAACCGTTATCGAAAAAATTGTTGATTCATCGCTTATAGTCTACTCTGTACTGCGTATACGCTACCTGTCCATTTTGGAATAGTATTTACTTTATGCCTTATATGTAAGATCTTCATCTTTTATAACACTGTTACTTGAACTTTCAGAAGAAAGCTGGAATGCGAACCTATCCCAAAGATGGAGAAAACTACGTCGACGTTGTTCGCGATTACGTCCCGGTTCTGGTAACCGAGAAACAAGCCCAGTGCGATGTTCTCCGTCCCCGCCGCGCCCACCACCGCATTGTTCGCCTGCGCCGCCCTCAAAACTCTCTTTCCGACATCGTGGAAAAGTTTATACAACGGCTTCACTGCGTGTGACTAGCGGAGCTCCAGATTTACTGCGAGCCTTGGGAAAACTAGGTGGTGGATTACGTCGCCGAGCTCTTTCCGCACACGATGTCCTAAATCCTCCACAACAACAGCCAGCCACGTTTTATGTTCCAAGTCCAACGGCTGAGCGACAAACGTCTTCACCGTCACCACAAAGACAGTCGGCTACGTTACGCCGCCGCTGCAGTTCACCAAATGTATACAGAGCCAAAGACTCATCGGGACCTCGCGACCGCACCCCACTCATCAGCCAGGATGATGAAAATCGAGATGTTGTTGATTACAGTTATGGTATGGACCGTAGGAGAAATTGCAAGGAAAGTCGAAGTAGACCGTACAGTGAGAATGTAGAAATGGAGCTATCTTGCAGGAACAGTTATAATCGCCTTCCACCGAATATATCTGATAGACTATGGGAAGAGCCATACAGGTTACCGCGAGTCCAAGCGCGACAAGAGCCAGTTCAGCAATTACGAAATGGTGTTTCTGAGTTAAGAGTAAGTGCTACTCCACGAACACCGAGACATCCACCCGCGCCACCAACGTCCGGTCAAAAACTAGGGAAGCGGCCACCCGCTCCTGAACCACGAGATGCGCACACTTTCGAGGTACGTCTATCGAATTCATTTTCTGAATCAAACAAACCTAATATTAATTAAAACCTATCATTTAACCTTTCATTAATATCGCAGCCCTTCACAATTCACAAGTCCACAGCTGAATATACCTACATAGGCCTTGTCTTGTCACGAATAAACACAAAATGATGATGGTTAAATTTTCATCATTCAAGATCAATTTTGCACGCCTCACAACGTGAGGGTGTGCTCTACTCTCGATATATGGCCATACCTCAATTTCTCTACATAAAATCGTTCTTGTGCTTTTAGCTAGACTTCAATTCCATATTATTATTAACGTTACAATAACTACAGACATTGAATTACACGTTATTTATTTGTTTATTTTCTAATTGATTCACTTTAGATTAGATTACGAAAAATGTAATTGAAAAAAATATGGGCCACCTTACGTTGGTCTGTGCATCGGTGAGTCTTCTCGCTTAATAGAAATATAAGCAATAGATTTGAGATACATAGTATTAAACAAGATTCCATATATTCTAAGGAGGATATCCCTATTGATTTTTGTTATTGAATTCAACACCGCCTAAAAGTTATTAATTTCATCTCTTTTAATTTTAATATTTAAAATAATAAGCGTGTGAGGAGTGCACTTTTCGATTTTCCAAATATTTTTTTTGTAAACGTTACGTGTCAGCTACAACGCACTGAATTAAATAATTATTCACAATTTAGTGTTGTTTATTTTATTCTTAACGAGATAATGAATGATATTATTTTCGAATAGTGATGTTTTTGGTTTATGTTGAAAAAAAGAACTCATTCGTCTTGTTGAAACTAACACAAACAACAATATTAACTTAGTATCTTAGTGTTTAAATGAAAAAATACCTAATATTTTAAACCATTAAAATATCGGTTAGTGTTTATAACTATTGAATAAATTCGACCGTTATCGACATCTTTACACGCATTCAGTGTAAAATGCACGAATGTATTATTGAATAGAATGTTCGGAAGGGTTACACAATGACTTCACTTTTTACTATCACTTGATTTTGCTCCCCATCTACTTTGTGTAATACGGGCTATATATGAAAATAAATTCTCAGGTATTAAACTCCAAAACGTAAATATTTTTCAGGTGCGTTTCACAAAATCAGCTGGCGGAAAGGGCCTTGGCTTTAGCATTGTTGGCGGTCGCGATTCCCCACGCGGCGACATGGGCATCTTCGTCAAAACGATCTTCAACAACGGCCAAGCAGCCGAATCTGGCCTTCTGCGAGAAGGTATCCTTGTAATATTTATCATGATAAACATTTTTTAATTCTTCTAGATTACTAAAATTCAGGTAGATGGTAAATTATGAAACTAAACTTTAAAGCAATTTTCTTTTTCTTATATAAAAATACATCTACTAATTAGTTACTACTCGCGCATGTAAAGAATGGGATCGTCACCTCTCTATGCACGTCGCTTGCATTCTCTCCGCTGACTATGCTCATATCCCCCGGTGATAAAACACAAAAAAACGGCATTCACACGTTGCAATAAGCGTTGCCTACGCTTCTATCTTCAGGTCCAAGAAGCGTAACAGAATTGTATAACATATTTTTATTTAAAGTATTAAATTATTACAAGTGGTCGCCCTGTGATTGAAATCCGACCGTAATTCAATAAATTCTTAAGTTTGTATATTACTGTATTTCACTTTTAACTGCACAGATATCCATATACTAACAAAAGAAAAATTAACTCATTTTTTGCCGAGACATATACTCTACAGACGATGGAGCGTTAGAAATCACACAAATTTACAGGCCATTCAATCAATCAAAGTAATGTATTTTGGTGACAACATTTCAAAATTCTTTGGCGACTACAATCTCTACTTTGTGCGACTGTTTGACCATAGTCTATTATGTGTCTGACGACTGACAATGGCGGTTTGTAATTAATGTTTTTTTTAAATTAATGTATTTGTAACATATGTTATTTATAAATTTTAGCTTTCTTCTCTTCTTTTCCATATTAACTTGAACAATGCCAAATCTCACGCACCTCGGTGCACACAACATGTTTAAATAGTGGTTAAAGTTCTTTATGTAATAATATATTGAAGATATTTAGCAGGTTTTATGATAAAATTTCAACAAATATCACAAAAATAATTGTACACGTTTAATAAATTGTTTTAATCTAAAATATCTATCGGACCATTCACAGTTACTTAATAAACTCAAATTCACTGTTGATTTTTGGTAAAAAGTAAACCAATGTTCAGATAAGTTCTTGTCAGCGTAAAGGTGAACATTCTTTGACGACGGGTAGATGCCAGTTGTACAGTTTATTTCTACTACATTTTACGACCTTCGCGCGCCTGCCCCAATATGTTTATTTATTAAACCATCGTGTTTAAATGATTACGCCCATTCCATGAAAAATTCAAGACTTATAGCTCTATACATAATATGTTATCTTAAGAGCGAATATTCATTAAAAATAAATTTTAAACATTTTCATTCGACCCTTGCAGAACATACCTTTAATAAAACATGAAAACTAAACTTCGTGAGAATTACACGAATACAGAATATCAGGTGTAGGATAATTGAAGCGTTTATTTGTTAACACGTATCTACACACACATTGTTACCAAGTTTAAAATTATTTAACATTTTATTCTACATTATTTTACATATTATACAAACTCCAAGTTTTTATTTTCAACAAATAGATGAGACTGAGATAATAGTAAACACGATATACTGTTTTCTATCTCATTATTCGCAAGCTAAATCTGATTCTAAGCTAAATCATATAGATGTAAAAGTTTCTCTTTTTGTGTCACTTTTACGTTTCCTCGAGTTTAAATCACAACGAAGATTCAAAAGAAGTAAAAATACAAATTGCATTTCAAAATAAACTTTTTAAGGAAATTAAAAGAAGATTTCAAAAAATAAAAATAAGAAAATATTTTTATAGTAGCTTCTTTATAGTCGAATAATCAAAGTATTTTTTTACCTTTCAAACCAACAAATAGAATATCGTCTGAATTTTTTTACATCATAAACTTCACCACACTTACATTATAACAACTTACATAATAATGTTAAACATTATAACTTCATGTTTTTACC
>DWHP01005613.1:0-11830 GCA_018247895.1 Parnassius honrathi | reverse complement strand
AAAAAAATATTTCGAAGACATGTGAAGTTCGCCAACGCGCATTGGGGCAGCGCGGCGGACACTTCCTTGCCCTAAAAACCCTCTCAGAAATGAGCGGAAGCCTGTGCCCAGCTGTGGGACGTATATAGGCTGTAACTTTACTTTACTTTTTAATATATTTCTACGTACTTGAGAAACAACGAACGACATAAGTAGGATTTAACTATTCTTAACATAAATATTAACGTTACCACTATGATACCTGTTACAATGAAAATATAAATTATGCTTCCATAAAGATATCTGCATCAAATCTTTCGCTCTAAAATGATTGAAGAGGAAAATTGCTACCATGATGCATAATCATTTATTAAGTCATTAGCTATGAAAATTCTATGAGAATGGAAAAATAAAATACTTTTTTCTTACAAAAGACTTTTGTAAATTAAAACAGTTAACTAAGCTATTAGCACAATCTTTGCCGTTTCATAGGCAGTTAGATGATGTCTTCGATTCTCGAGAATCACGAGAATTTGTGAACTCCTTACGGGAACTCCTTACTTCTTCTTTGTCTTCTTTTGTTTTTACCTATCAAAAGTTATCTAAACTACCATAAAATGTAGGTACAGTGTATAAAAAAAATATCTATCTTAAGCTAATACTAATTTTGTCAACTTTTCTGTCGCTAACAGTAGGTCACTCAGTTTGTTAGATCTACTTGTCGAGCTTCTTTGTTTTAACATTTTGTCTTTTATTATATTATATTTATATTTGATTCTTTTGACATATTTAATTCACAAAAAAATCTTTTTTTATAGTTTAAGCGTGACAAACGAGCACACAATCCACCTGGTAAGAAGTGATTGCTGATAGACATCTACATATATCTATCCTCAGTTACGAATCAAAATGCAGGTGCGTTGTCACGAGTGGGGACTGCGATGGAATACCTCGTTTCCAGTAAAATAGGTCTCCAGTTCTCTACACTCACCATAAGAAATAGCAGCGTTGAGCTTCTATTTTACGCAGGTATTCTGTGAGAGCGTGTTTCTTCCCTGGTCGAGCCGACCCAATCGTGTAACCACGTAAAAATTCAGACGTAGTTTGAGACGTATCCGCTTCCACCATCGCCTTCAGATTGTCTTTATCAGGTTTCTTCTCCACCACGGAGGCCACGAGTCATTTGAGAAGTCAAAATTTTCCGTACATATACGTCATTGACATTGCGCGCCGTTGAGACGCATTGCGTTTACCTTGGAACTCACATTCAAAAATAAAGTCCTATAAAGTTAGCAGTGAAAAGTCGGCACTAAACCTTCAAATTGTTCACACGAATTTGTAGCAAATTTTTTGCTAATTAATTGCCATAATCGCGATTTTGTTGCTCCACATACTTTCGAGAAATTCGAATTACTGTTACCACTAATCAACTCAGCCGTAGTGGACAAAACGGGAGAGTTTGTTGCTAATTTGTTGCTGGAATATAGAGAAAAAGAATATGAAAAAAAAATCACATACAAACATGTTTTTATAAAAATAAAAAAAATACTAGAAATCAAATTATGTAAAAAAAAAAGAAATCAAAGCTTACAACGAAATACAAGTAACAAGTTGCTAATTATACGCGTACATGCTATCTTTACAGGAGATTTTTAGATAAAAAAGACAGCAGATATTGTGTTGCTGGTCAGTATTGGTAGTAAAAAGTGCAAAAGTCTACTCTCGTAACGATTTTGGCAACAAATCAGTAAGCAATTAGCTACAAATTCGTGTGCATAATTTTAGGGCTACCGCTGACTTTTCACTGCCAGCTTTATAGGGCTCAAGAATAACACGAACGAAAAGATAACCCCATGAAACAAAGGAATAAGTTATAGAATAAACTTTAAGGATTTCGGAATAGGAACAAAATGTCTTAAATCAAAAAAATGAATTAAGAATTCTACGTCAAACCATAGACTAGAACTATTACAATTTTAAGTAGCTAATTAAATAAAATAGAATGTTCTTAGGTAAAAACATAATATTGATGTGCAGTGCAGTCTGGTCTGTTTAAACTACAGAGTTTTTCCATTATGGACTCCGAGACCACATAGAGGTTTTGCATCAGTGGAATTTCCAGCATACTTCTTTTGAAAAATACCTACAATGCAGCTGCTATTGTTCTAATGTTATTGATATTCATATGCGGCAGTGGTCACTTACATGGAAAGTCATCTATCGCAGGGTGTCCTGGTTCTACAATTGTTGCAAAACATATATGGGATACGGTGGAATGATGTGAAAGGAGGTCCTTTATATGACAATTCCATGTGCCATATAAATGAAACAATAATTTAAATTATCTAACTTCTTAATCATTATGGGCAATTTGTGTATATCTTATAATGTGTGTTATGTCGTGTATAGCATCTTTAATTTTCAAGAGATATTAGTCAGTTTTTTTTTTTTTCATTTTGATAGTCATCTTCTGACCTTTAATATTCCCTTACTCAATATAACCTCCACCAAAAGAATCTGTAGAAAGATACCTTTAACAGGTATGGAGCGAAAAAATCGAGAATATATTTTACATCCGGTCAGGTGTCGTGGAAATCCTGAGGGAAATCTAACTTTCCCGGAGGCGCAGACAGCAATCGATTCTATTCAAATTTATGACAGAGAATAACGGTCTACGTATATCATTTGGAGAAGCTAAAACCGTTTTCATATTTACTTTATTTCGGCTTAGAAACGCAGTTTTTCTTTTAAAATAGGCAACCGTTTCATTTCAATAGATTATTATCATTTTATTTTTATTTAGGTTATATAAGCGGGATTGAAAGTTTTATGCTTTTAGGTTTTTAAATATTTGCCTTCCACAACATTATAAAGACCAGTTATTATTTTTCTACATTTTTGGTATTAATTGACAGATAGTTCTCTCCACTTTACTGTTTATTTTTAAGACGGACGTAATAATTAAATGGCCTGCTGATTACTTTACGCTTTATTCACCGAATTTCACAACTCTATGAGAATAAAATTACGTTTGAAACCCTATCAATAGCTGTCTGCAACTGGCAGGTTTGGCGCTAGCTTCTCACGAAATTCGCGCCCTTATTTTATTGCCTTCTGTCCAAGATTAAACTTTCTTCGGCCTTTGAAAATCTTTTCAGCAAAATACTCTTCAATAACGTTTTGTAAATGATTGGCATAAATTAAAATTCTCGTTTTTAAAGCCAAAATAATACTTTTAGAACGTTACCACAAAGGCATTTAAAAAGTGAACTAAATTTCTAAGATTTCTTATATAAATACATATTATGATCATATAAGTACTCCACATTTACAGCTGTTATATCCACGGAGATAGTTATGTTTAGTAGTTAAAAGTGATATTATATCGAAGTGACAAACACAAACGACTACTTAAACTAAATAACTGAACTCATCATATTATGTCACATAAGCCTTTTTGGCCTACAAATGTCTCGCAATTATAAAATTGTAATCTCTGTATGTTTAAACATACACTACAAGTTAAAGTGTTTGTCAATATATAAATGACGGTGTCTCGTTCTGTGAGTGTCTTAAGACTATGAAAAAAAAACGAACAGCAAGGAAATTTTTATTCACCCCTGATAAGCGGATAGGCCAGATTATCGCCAGTCAACCTGCCAAATAAGGGAGAGTCCTACTTTCAGCAGTTACCTATTTACGACCGATGATGAATAAGTATTATGTTTGCAATTTGTTAAAGATTTTTGAATGAAATTTGAAGAATTGTCTTAAGAATGATATTCACTTTGTAGTACATTGCGTTGCTTATTTTATGAGTCGCCATAGCTCTTATAGGGGAAGCTAAAGTTAAAGTTACGGCCTATAGACGTCCCACTGTTGGGCACAGGCCTCCTCTTATTTCTGGGAGGGTTTAAGAGCAAAGAAGTATCCGTCGCGTTGCCCCAATGCGCGTTGGCGAACTTCACGTGACTTCAAAATATGTTTTTTCTTATCTCTTAGACATGCAGGTTTTCTCACGATGTTTCCCTTCACCGCCGAGCACGTGGTAAATCAGCACTTAAAATTGCAATTAACAATTTCACTGGTGTCGGCGGGGATCGAACCCGGGTTGCTCGCGTACTGTAAAATTTACCGTGAGAGCGCTTAGCCCCTGAGCTAGCACGGCTCTAATAGAGAAGCTATATCGTCATTTGTGTTTGACTCTAACACTTAACTCTATATTCTCTAATATTCTCCCGGACAATTTTGGACTACGTTGAAAATTTCTAAACGTTCCAAAACTAAACTATTACGTACGCATAAGATATTATAATGCCAAAGGTACACATACACGTAAACATAGAGAAGTTTTTTTATCGTAATCTACTATCTTGTAACGCTCAGAGACACGGGGACATTCACAATGCAACCCGAGCCAAAAACATAATCGTTTTTACATTTTAAATTTTGACTTAAGCTGCGATTTGAAGCTAAAATACGCAATATTAGTAATTAAGGTACATGAGGGTATGGTCACCTTAAGCTTTACCGTCCTATAAAACCAAAACTACGAAGAGGGTAGATACAAAAACACAATGTTGTATACTATAACTAATATATCAATAAAAAAATAGCAAACAAGCCTTGGCAATAATCAGGAATACTTCGAAAAATCAATTTAATAAAAACTAACTACATTACGCCATACTAAAATCAACTAAAATATTTACTATAATATCAATTATTGAAATAGCTTCGATAAAGCGGCGTCCTTTTGACGCTTCATTATTTGATTGACCTATGAAGAGCTATCGAATCATATAGCCTACTATGCAAATAAGACTTTAGTTTTTGAGTTATAAGAAAGTGACCATATTAACCGGATGACCATATTGCCCTCACGTACTATATTATGATTAGAAAACAGGTTAAGAAAATACGGCACACGCGTGTTTCATCTGACAGATGACGAAACGGGCTCATATATACGCCGGATCTAAAATATCTCTATCGAAATATTACAATCGACAACCCTTCAACCAAGTGGAAAGGCATTCGTGTCCAGCGGTGGACTTATTTCGTGCTGATTATGACAAACAATCCTTGACATAAAAAAGCTTATGATAAAGTAACGAAAAATAATCTAAATCCGTATAGTCACGCATTTAATTTAAACAAATCTTAAAGGAACGTAGCGGAGGTACCAATTATAAACAAGAAATTATTCCTATTTAAAAAACGCTACGATACATTTTCCAAGACGATCCACTCTTAAATAATTTTAAGGGAACTGAATAAATTTCCTAGAGGGTAACTAACATAAAGAAAGAAGTATGGAAGGAGAGCCGCGAGCAACAAATCTCCATTTTACTGGATTAAAGCACCTCGCTGTTTTATATAATAGAACCGGTATAAAGAAGGCTGAATATTTTATTGGTGGGAACCAAGGTTTCACCTTTTGCAAGTAATAGCGTCGCATCAGTCACTGTTTAACTTGTTGCTTCTTCATGATGGATGCGTATGAATGTTTCCTTGTTTAGAGGCCCTCGCCGTTTATATTGTATTAAAACAATTGAAGTATTTATTTCACCGTATACGACACTAACGAATCACAAACGCGTTTTTATAATATCTGTTACAACTATATATTATGTTATATGATATTACAACTAGAACATTAAAATTCGTGATAGGAAAGTTACGTATTGACATTTACATTATGCAATACTGATCTCAACGCGCACTGATATTGTTATGGTTGCCTAGTCGCAATTTAGGAAGTTATTAACTGATTTGACTTAAAGTGAGATCGTGTAATATTTACTACGTATTCTTTTAAATATATATAATATATTTATTACGGTCCTTACACATGAAATTAGCGTTTTGTAGTACTGACCATTTTGATCTGAAATATCTCTTGTTTGGTTAAGAATTCCAAATTCAAATTTATATGGTTCATTTAGGTGGTGCATTTGAGTTTTGAAAACAGTCATTCATTTATTTTTCCTCATTATTTTTTTCTTTGGCGTCACTTATTACCGCACAATGGAAAAATGAAATATCGGTATATTTGTGAGTACGAGCTCTACCGTGGCACTAGTGCTGCAGAAACACCTCGAAGGATTAATGATGTGTACGGCGCTGGTGTCGAAAAAGAAAGCACGGCACGTTTTTGGTTTCAACGTTTTCGTTCTGGAAATTTCGACCTTCAGAACCAACCCCGTGGACGGCCGGAGACCAAAGCGGAAAATGAAGAATTAAAGGGTATTGTGGAAGCGGATCCATCACAAAGCACTTCGGAGATAGCTGCAGGCTCTGTATTTTTCCACTTGGGAAAGTGAAAAAACTTGAACGATGGGTACCTCATGAATTGAGTGAATCGAACTTGCAAACACGCTTCGACTGCTGATACTTTGCTAAACTAAAAAATGAAGGGATTTTAACTCGAATCATTACTTTTGATGAAAAGGGGATACTTTACGATAATCGGAAGCACTCGTCGCAATGGCAGTACCCTGGAAACCAAGCAAAATACTGCCCTAAACGAAATTTAACACAGAAAAAGATACTTGTGAGTGTTTGGCGGTCTACTGCCGGTGTGGTTCACTACAGCTTTCTAAAATATGGTCAAACGGTTACGGCAGATATTGTCAGCAACTGCAAACCATGAAGGAAATCGCTCTAGGCCACTGCTACTTTAAGACAACGCAAGACCACACACTGCACAACAAACATCCACTAAGTCAGATGAGCTAAAATTGGAATGTCTGCGACATCCACCGTACCAACAGATTATCATTTTTCCCGGAAATCGCACAACTTCTTACACGGAAAAAATTCAACTCCGATGCAGCAGTCTAAACCGCCTTCAAAGAGTTTATTGATTCTTGTCCCCATGGTATTTTTAGTAAAGGGATCAATGAACTACCTATGAGATTGCAAAAGTGCATAGACAACAACGGCGCATACTTTGATTAATTAAAAATATTTTACAAAAAAAATTGTATAAAGTCAATTTTTCCTTACGTACAAAATGCCAATTTCATATGTAAGGACCTATTGTATAAAGTTATCGATATCAAATTAACTGCTCATCCCGAATCCGCTTTCGAATACTGTCGATAGTTATCAAGTGCGCAGAACAAATTATGGTACCGAAATCAATTATCACGTAATCAGACAAAACTGCGTTTTTAATACATAATATGCATACTGAGCTTTATCGTCAACTCTCTTTTTTATAGAATTATTGTTACAAAGGAGCACATAGTCCACCGAATGGTAAGTGGATGCTGTGGCCCTTAGATAAATGCATAATTGCATTAAGAAAATGCTGATGCGTTGACACCCCTGAGGACTAAAATGGTGTACCTTGTTTTCAGTAAAAAGCGTCTCCGATTTTTTACTCTCACCATACGAAACACAGCATGTTTAGTTGCTATTTTTAATACCAAAAGCGCCTGCATAGAAATTACGGCAAACATTTGCTAATGTTTTTCTGAGCAAAGAAGTTTTATTTTGACAGAACCAAAGAAAGGAATAGGTGCTTTAGATGTATTCCTTGATTAAATGACGCACAACAAAATAAGATCCGAATATGATGGTCTAACGCACCAGCTTAAATAGGTATACTCGCGGGGAAAAAGAAAACAAATAGATTTAAAAAGACGAGATGAAATGCCCTCCCGCACTTTCTTGTATAAATTTTTAATATAAGTTACGGAAGTGGCATCAAAGTTCAGGAATGTTGTAAATTTTATTTGATCTTTGTTGTTACGGAAAAGTGAATTACCTCCAACTTTTCCTTTTATTTAACTTACCAGAGAAATACGGTAACTAAAAAGAGGGAAATATACATTCAAAGTCTTACATTTAACGCTTTGTTGTTGGAAACTTTTCTATGTGTAATTAATACAATTATGTATCTGTAACACTATAACATGCAAACCGCTACAGTTCTAGAAGTAAACATCATATTTGCCTTATATAGCCTAGAGTAGTAGGTGTAGCTTGCCTTCAAATAAAACTTTTCTAAAAATGAGAAAAAAAATAACAAAAATAAGTTAAGTTATAAATTCAAACCCAACCATACAACTATTCAGGTTCTGGCTTACCGTAAGCTCGTTCTGTGCAGATCGTATTAAAAATTAGAATTTTCAAAAGCTTAATAAATAGCTCGGGTTAACTACGACATTGCGATGTCAAACTCCCCGCTTTATTCGATTTGATCATTTGATAAATAATATAAATACGGTTACTGTATTATTAGCCTTACACTGTTCTTTGCGTTTCTATGCGTCACAACGTCGCACGAAGAGCTCGTGAGCATAGCAAAGAATTTCTAAAGGGCCTCGGGAGAAAGAATTCAGCTTCGAGTATCAAATATGAGATGTAGCCACTTGAATCGCGTAAGGTACGTAATATACCTGAAGTTACTTCTCATAGCTATTTTACGCCGGTATTCTAGCAGTGTGAAATACCAGCTTAATGTAGCATGTGTATGGTGAGTGTAAAGAATCGGAGACTCTTTTCTTGTAAAGGAGGCATTCCATCTTAGTCCTTGGGGATGACAACGCATCTACATTTTGATTTCTTAGCCGGGGATAAATGTAGATTTCTATGGGTCACAGAAACCACTACCACTACACATGTCACCGTTATTCTATAAAAAAAATATTCGTAGATGAATTCAAAATCTGAAGAAGATACTGAGCATCAATGTCTCGAACCACTGACGCTCCTCTGCGTCGTCGATCTGAGAAATTTACGTACGTCTTATAGATGATTCTTCTGGCAGTCACCGTATACGACACGCATGTCAGATACAGAATGATGGATTTTCTAACACTGTCAGTATTTTAATAACCAGGCAAAACATTATTTTAATACTATTGAAGAAAATATATGCATACGAATTTATGTTGTTCGTCTTACAACAGTAACACGCCAATTAACTATCAATTACACAATGTACAGAAATCTCCGGAAAGCAGCTTACGAGCCTGTTTGGAGACAAAGTGCCAGTAAGTAATTAAACTGAACTTAATTAAAATCCCTATAATACTGCAAGTAAGCCTCTCAAACAAAGGACACAGTGAGCAACTCCAGCAACAAACCGACAAACTCAAAGTAGCCAACTTCGTTCATAATTCCCTTTGAAGAAGAATCCTGTTTGCGTTAGCGTTAAAGATAATAAAATTGGTCAAGTTTAAGCTTTTGCTTGTATTGTTTCAGGATTTCATACAATTTCATTTCTTTTATTTGCATTTTTATTAAAAAGGAACAAAAACTAAACAGTACTTAGTAACATTTTTACGTTTTGTGTACTTGCAACAAAAACTACTGACAAGGCTCATTCTTTCTTGACGTTGTAATTCTTACCGTGGTAATTCAGAGGCAAAGTAGT
This sequence comes from Parnassius honrathi, assembly GCA_018247895.1. Classification (NCBI taxonomy): domain Eukaryota; kingdom Metazoa; phylum Arthropoda; class Insecta; order Lepidoptera; family Papilionidae; genus Parnassius; species Parnassius honrathi. The sequence continues at coordinate 2,460 of DWHP01005613.1, read as the reverse complement.
CGCTTTAAGAATCGCTGTATACAAGCATCACAGGTTTAAGTGATGATTTACCATAACTCAGCGGTTTTTTTAATGCTTCAGCCGTCTTAAAAAAGCACCTAACCAATAAATAACAGGTATGTTATTGGTGCCAGTAAAGATTAAAGTAGATTGCTCCCGTATTTTTCCGTGGTAATTCAGAGGCTAAGCGTTCGCTTTAAGAATCGCTGTATACAAGCAACACAGGTTTAAGTGATGATTTACCATAACTCAGCGATTTTTTTAATGCTTCAGCCGTGTTAAAAAAGTACCTAACCAATAAATAACAGGTATTTTATTGGTGCCAGTAAAGATTAAAGTAGATTGCTCCCGTATTATTATAGAACTTCAAGACGAGCGGGTTATAAATAATATTAAATATGGGTTAGAAATAATATTAGAAACAGAAGTAGCATCGATAGAAGCGAGACACACCGCTTTCAATATATTGTACAGAAATCACATAACTGCAAATATATCAGATGCGGTACTATACCACGGCAGTTCGTTGTAATACTATACCAGTAGGATATTGTATGCTTTTTTTATATATAGTGAACCCACCGATTGCACATAAATAATACTTGCCAGCAAAAAATGTCTTACAGACTGTTTGTACTGACTCCCTTTCCATCGAACCAAAAAACAGTCATTAAATCACCTATCTACGGACTTTTCGAAAAAAAAAATTCTACCATCATGAATAAATGTAGCATATAAAATCAAAGGCATGTGTAATTTTATGTATCAAATGTCAATCCTTCTTTAGGCCGTGTATCCTTGAGACTGATACAGCTCTGTCGACCGACTATTGGTAGAAAATTCCTAAAAATATGTCCAGCTGAAATGCCACATACGACGGAAATTTGGCTCCACACTACATTCTTTAAAAAAAGTACGCTTGTTGGTGCATCTCTATAAAGACGTTATTTTCAACATTTTGAAATACATTTAGTCATCCTCGAGCACAGGCGCAGAGAAATCAATCTCGGTATTCTTTAAGTGAATCGATGATTTCTAAAATAACATAATTAACATATTTTCCGAAATCGAGTTTAAAGGAATTTTTGGATTTAGTTTATGGCCATGAATATGGTGTGTATTAGAACAACACAGTTGCTTTGCTTCTTCTGTATAAATTGAACTACTGAAAATACCGCTTAGTGTAAAACAACATAATTCACTGATATTTCTCTTGAGTCATTGTTAAAACAACACAAGTGCATACAATTGTGTTGTTTTTTCACTCAACCCTGGCAACACAGCCGAATGGCGCCGAAAGAAACATCAGCTGTCAAGAAATATATATAATGTAAATACATATAATGTAAATATACATAATGTATATATATACATATTATATATATATACTTATGTCTATAACAATCAACCTGAGTAGGTAAAGTGTGTAAATACGATTCTTAAATTGTAAAAATAATAATTGGAGTTGATCATCTTAGGTCATTATCTTGATTTACTTTTATTTATTTAAAAAATATTAATCAGCCAAACAATTATTATAATAATATAATTTAATCACACAACTAACGCCCTCATTAGTAATGTCATGGTAATAGATAGATAGCAAGTGAGTTTATTGATAACCAGATCAATAACTTTTCTTTCACATTGCGTTTTTCCAAGAAAAGCTGCATTTCTTCACAATTTTTTGCCTTCAGAATTGGCATATTCAGCGAAAAAACAGATAAATATAAAAAAATTGAAGATATCAAAAAGTTAATCTCCTATGTCCCTGATACATTTAAAGACTTCTATAAAGAAATTTTAGAGTGGCCAACCACAACAGCAGAAAGTGTAGATGCGGTGGGAGATGATGCATAATTATAAAAGTAGGTACAGCAATATTATTTTATGATTATAAGATTGATAAAGTTGAACAAGTACGAGTATTTGACTTATTATTTTATGTTAGAGTAATTGCTTGGGCATCAAAACAACATAAGTAACAGATTTAGTGTCAAAAGCACATAAAAGAAAATTTTTAAAGTCCATTTATATATACTTAAATAAAATAAAAAGATGTATAAAAATACATTATTAAGAGCTCTATACACTAAAATAAATAAATATATGTACATAATTATAAATTACTCACATTATCAAAAATTATCCGGTTTTTTGTATCTCCTGCAAATTTTAATTTTAGTTAGTTGTGTTGTTTTAGAAATCATTGATTTATTTGCTTGACCACAGTTGACAGAGTCTTCAATCAAATATCTACAATGTGTGTTTAGCCTGCTCGCAGACGTGCAAAAATTTAAAACAAAAACTATCTATAAGTGAAGCACATAAATCATTAAACTATTTTTTCTATTCCAAATATTCTTTTAGGCTATAGAAACAAGAGGTTGATATATTAGGTCTGCATATTTACTTCTTAAACGCCTTGTGGTAGTATCTTGGCGGGTTTTAAAATACTTA
>DWHP01005612.1:0-11830 GCA_018247895.1 Parnassius honrathi | reverse complement strand
ACGTAAGGGCACTGAAGGAACACGGATGGTTTTTAGTCAGTAAAAGTCTGACACTCCCTTACGCTTCACCCAGAGCGTCATTAGATGATTTTCCATCCGCAAAAAAAAAGCTATATTAGTAGTGTAATTGTAGCACGAATGGGTTGGCTCGGCCGGGTAAGGACCACTCTCTCACAAAATACCAGCGTAAAATAGCAGCTCAACGCTGCTGTGTTTCGTATAATGAGTGTAGAGAACCGGAGACCCTGTTTACTAAAAAGGAGGCATTCCATCTTAGTCCTCACGGGTGACAACGCATCTGCATTTTGATTCGTAATCGAGGATAGATGCATCCACTTACCACCACGTGGAGTGTGGTTATATGTCACCCTTATTCGTAAAAACATTTGGGTGTGCGACTTTGCAAATCAGAGCCGTGGTGTTTAATCCAACGATCACACAGCCCGAGCCAGCCTCGAGCTGTGTGGTCGCTGTGTTTAACCACTCAATATTTAAATATGCTTCGTATATTCTACATAGAATAGACTTTTATAGCTACTTTTATACCTACGTCATTGAACAATTCGTTAATTACGATTGGCATTGGCGGGTGGACTAGGGGAACTCAGACTCCTCCTAATATATTCCGATGTATAGCGCTTTTTGATTTATTTCACTTTACAGCCACTCATAGACGTACTGTCTGGATTCACCCCTCTGAAAGGGGTTATTATTAATATTGTATTAGTATTTTCGGACAGCTTGAAGTGTACTTATTCTCAGAATTAAGTTTAGTTTGTTCTTTACTGGCTGTAAATATTTGAAAAGAATGAAGAAATTGCATTATCTACAACGGTCAAATAGATATAGATATAGACATAGACATAATATGTTTTATCAGTATCGATACACTTACATAACATACATTTAGAGGTAAATAAAACATACAAGGTAAAAAGATGTGAAACATAAACAAAATTAAGTCTCAGCAAGAGTGAGTGACGTGATACCAAAAAGGATTTCGTCTCAGCATACGCTACCGCGGGTACTGCAGCAGCGCTGATTTTCAGCGGAGCTCTGATAAATATTGGTTTTGGTATGGCACCCGCATCGTTATTGGTGCTAACTTTCCATTTGAAATACCTGGGGGTTACTGTCGATGGCAAACTGATAACGACACATAATTTTAATCGGATTCTGAGTTCAATTCAGTCGGCAAGAGTCATTCCATGACCGACCTTCCAATCAAGCTTCCACAAGGACTGAAGTCGCAATTTATAAGACGTACATTATTCCCCGCCTCACGAACGCTGCGCTGGTTTGGTTCGTACTATGCAGCGCTTCCAACAAAAAGTAAATGGAAATACAAGAGTACGTCACGCTGTGGACCACAGTCGGCGCCCTGCGTTACGTGAGGAAAACGACAATCCGTGCGACTTAAAATAGAAAATCTCGATGCATTAGACAGGCGCCTGCACATCAATATGTACGCATGCACGAATGCATCGGAGTAAAAACATCTTATCATCAACGTTATTCCTCTCCATTTTTTATAAACTAAGGGTGACAAACGAACACACAGTCCACCTGACGGTAAGTGGATGCTGTGGCCCATAGACAACTACATCTATATGTTTATATATATTAAGAATCAAAATGCAGGTACGTTGCGACCCTTGAGGGCTAAGCTGAAATGCCTCATATTCAATAAAGCGGGTCTCCGGTTCTCTACACTCACCATACGAAACAGCTGTATTAAACTGCTATTTTACATTGGTATACTGTAAAAGCGTGACCCTTCCCCGAGCCTATCCATTCGTATTTCAACCATAATGTAGCTGCAGCATGACTCTACTACGTTAAAATTCCATGCCAGACATTTGCTAAATGCTGAGGGAAAGGCACTTCCTGTGAGTTGTTCAATATATGATCCAAAGTAAGGAACCTACAGATATCACAGTTTGAAACCCCTTGAAGAAATAGAAAAAGAAAAAGAAGGGAATTTACCTAACATAAGAAGACTTACCCTAGTCAGCTAGGCCTCCCCGAACGAGGAGACTCACCGAACCGTGCGGAAGGCGTGAAGACCGGAAAATGCTCAACGAAATTGAATGAACTAGCAACAAATAGAGGTAACACACAGACGGGCGACAGATAGCAGCCAAAAATGTGCAACACATTTAGTACCATAGTGACCGTCGCTAAACTGATCTCGTCATGTATGGAAGAATTTAAAAGGCTCATAAAAATGGATCCCAGATTAACTTAACGTTATCTGGCAGAGAATCTTCAGTGCTCATACTGTATTAAAAAACAATACGCTTTAGGAACGTAATGGAAATGTTGTGTTTGGTTGCCACATGAGCTGACGTCAGTTTAACTTCAAAAGGCGACTGAATTAAAACTTCTTCTAAGCGATCGTTGTACGAATGGGTGGCTGTGTGATATCACTATGGGGGATGAAAAAATGGTTTCATATAGGTCAATTATTCACTCATCGCCATCTAAATCCGATATGAGTCTAAAAGTTCTTTGAAGTGTGGTGGGAAACAATTAGGATTTTTTCGATTATAACGCGCGAATAAATACTTCTTAAAATATTATGTGGTTAGAAAAAAATGCGTATACATGGTATACTTAATTAAATTCTTATTCGAATGGAATTTTATTAATTAACTGTAACAAGTTTAAAAATTATAATTTAATCGCCGGAAAAATCTTATACGTTCGGGTTCTTGGTTTAAAAAAAAAAGAAATAACCTTATAATATTTTTCGAAGAGCATGTTATTGAATTGGATTCTTTATCAAGTAATTTTTTATTAAGATCCTTTATTTATTAATATTAAGCAGAAATATTTTTAAGGCGTGTGACTTTCGGTGGACAAAAAGCTTAATTAATATACGAGCTTACTTCGTGCTTGACAAATATGCTTGCAGCGGAGAAGGGAGCGCTAAAAGTCTTTAAGCGTTGGTAATCCTCGCCTTAAGCTGGCAACCAACCTTACAATCACGGATAATAATTACAATGACATACAACAGGATTACGTAGCAGCAGGATTACCGAAAAATCAAAACAAAGTACAATCTTACACGGTAATACTACACATAATAAGCAATTAGTGAAAAATACTTTCAGTTGTCTGATTTCTCTTTCCCCATCTATCGTTCTTACTCCTGAGATATTTTGCCCTTAAACAACCAGCTATTTGGTTATTTTTAAATCATTATTTCATCGTCATAATCATTATAGCAGCATTAGAGTGATATCACGGTAAGATATGCTGGAAGCCGATAGGTCGCTGATAGTAAGGACTGTGTTCAATCGCATTACTCGGGGAAGTCTATGGTCAGCAGATTTTGCTTATATGAAGAGAAAGGGTAATTTACTTTTGTGTCTTACGCCAGGATACGTTGAATTCGGTTTGAGTTACGTGTAGTGTGTACTAGGCAAACATGTATTGCGAGGATTCAATTCATACAAATTGCTAATTTTCGGACTCGGTTTACGAGTTGCACAACTCGCAACGTTGGCTGTATCAGGGTTCCAAAGTCAAGCTGTCGTACCAAATTCATACATATAAATAAAAGAGTGTCTGGAATATCAAAATAAGTGTTTTTTAATGAGCTAGGAGTGTTATTTGCATGTCTAATGGCATATATCAATTTGTCAATTATTTTGAAAATTATTGATGCATTAAAATTGATATTCATGTTTTAATAGACACGAATTTTTAATTTTTTGTCGCTATGTGTGTGTGTGTTTCGGAATGGTTGAACCGATAATAACGGAAAACCATTTGACTAGGATTGAAAGCAGTTATAGGAGCGGTCTAGATCATTTTTATTTACATTTTATTAGAAAAACTTTGACATTATTTTGTGAAATCGGAAAATTTACGAAGTTACGTATAGAGATTTTGTCAAATAAATAAAATATAAAATGATCGTTACACCCATTCTGTCTGCTCTCAGTTATAATTTCTGAACGAGGCTGAAGAAAAAAAAATGACTTTATGGAACCAAAAACAGTAAAATAATTTTTCACATATTTTAATACTCATATTATTTTCATTTGAAGTCAGTGCTTTAATTCCTCGATTCACTGTGTTTTAGCACCGACATAAAAGATTATTGGGTGAATTTTATGTTGAATTAAATGTGAAAATTAGTTTTAGTTCTTTGATGTTGATTCTTACTTTTAATCACGTTAAATTTTTTTAACCTTTTGAGTGGACAACTTTAAGTTAACAACTCGAATGGCGTCTTGTCGTTTTGATATTAATAAATTCATTTCTTGGCCACAACCTAAGAAGAACCACTTGACATTGTTTAATTTGTATTGTATGACAATAATATTGTTAAAAAAATTCTATTTTGTTTTGCACATACAAGGTGTTAGTATAAACACCGTTGTCACTAAAACTATAGGTAGTTGACTCTAATATAAAAATATTTATCTGAATTTAAAATAAAAAAGGCTATTTTCTTTCATAAAATTTAAAAAGGGCATTTGAAACATAAGCTGACCTTTTTCCTTTTTCCTTCATTGTACGGAAAGATCATACAAAGCGAGGCCAAGATAAACTGGTTTTGTATAGTATAAATATAAATTGAGATTTTACTAAAAAAATGTTATTTTTCATTGAATTTAGGTTCTATAAGTGTAACCAAACCACTGGTTTAACGGTGTTTACCCTAACACCTTGTATATGGCTGGCTACTGTATCTTAAACGTTTAATTTAATGTCTTAAAAAACTAGCCTCTGTATGCAAACGACAACCTGTTAAAGTAGCACTAATGTTAATACTATTTTTTATAGGAAAGCCAGAGGAATGCAGAGGGACAGCTAACTTTTAAATATAATTGATCAGCTGTTCGACTCATTCAACGGATCAAAGTACAAGGACGACGCAAAACCTTTAAAAATATGTCTAAAAAGAAACTGCGCATTTTAAGAAGTGGAATGAATTTTTACCAATTTCGTTCAATAGGGTTTGAAACCGTTCATAAGCAAAGAAATAGGACTGAGTTTATAAAATATGTTCAAGTTCCATCTTTAAAAAATTGGATCAAAAATATTGAAAGCATGAAAGTAAAATTTCTTTTATTAAATAAAGAATATCATATACAAACCCTATTGACGCGAAACTTTAATCAAGATCCTTTGGAGTTTTTTTTGTGTACGGAGTCATGGTGTCGAAATATTTCACCAACTTGTAGCCAATTTTCTAATAAAATCATTACTTATTAATAATTATACATCACATCATTCTCTTGGCGCAAATTTTGAAAAGGGTGGAAATAAACTATCGCAAAATTTAAAATCATGAAGGAAGTTACGATAATATCTGCTTGGATCCGTTAATTAAAGTCTTAATAATAAGAATAATGACAGTACGAGCCTGAAATAATCAAAACTATGTAGCTGGATGTATAATAAAAAAACGTAAACAGATTTTCAAATCTAGCAGAAGGTTTAAAAAATGAATGAATTAAGAAACATGATATATTCAGCTACATATATGAAAGGGATTGTACAAAAAAATCATTGCTTTCTCCCAGTGAAGCATTGTTTCAGCATTTAAATGAAATTAATCACATAACACATGCAACATTAAAACATTCTCCTGGTATTAAAAAAAATAAAAAGAGAATAACGGACCTTGCAGAAATCTCCTGCAAATCATCTTTTGATATGTCCCATACATAAAAATGATTTGATTTTTTTTTATTAATAATCATATGATAATAATAAATAGTTAGTGTACAAATGTAAATCGTATATTGAAAGGAAAAAGGATGTTTTGCCAACCACGACTCGGTATATTACAAACATATACCTATTGTAAAACTCATAATAAATGCAATAAATAACAGCTTCGTATTTTATAACAGGCTGAAGAACTTTTTCTTCAACAGTTTCACAGTTTAGTTGAATAAATTAGATACTATATAGTAATGCCCTCTAGTGGGTGACCATGTAAAGAATCAGCGCCATCTTCAGGAGGTAGCTCGTAATTAATAATTTTGAAACATCATTGGCGTATCTACTCCCGATTATACTAGCTTATCTATGGCTCCAACTGCTCGGCGGCGGCGGTACGTCGACTACTCTGATCGGCCGGTGACGCCACCATGTCTAGCCTCCCATTGGTTCCCGTGCAGGGAGGAAGCGGAAGTGAAGAGGAAGGAAATTATGCCAGCTAATATAGTCAACCAGATTTGCGTTTTGCCGCAAACATTCCTTTTGCTTTTGGAATGTTCTGGAAAGTCTACGACGTTCGTTAGGAGCTAATTCAACGTCACATTTATTGAAAATTTGTATAATAAAGGGAGTTCTTCAATTCTTATTGGCCTTGTAGGAATCTCTCCTTTGCACACTCCGTTCGTCCGTTTGTAAGTTACACTGCTATTTTTGTATAATAACTAGCAACGCGTCCCGGTTTTGGCAGAGTAGAATCTTAATAGATAGAAATTTGATATAAAGTAATAATTTGGCGTTACTTAAATTTATGATAGTCATAAAAACTCCCTGGGATAAAATATTGCATAGATCTCTTCCGCCTTTGTTCGCTACCCATTCGCGACGTTTTATCATCAGTTCTGTCATTCCAAATATCAGCCCGGACAGACAAACAGTCAGACAAAAAACTTAAAAAACACATCGGCATTAAAACCTAAAAAAAAACCTAAATGTAACAGCTTCAATGTTACAGACATAAACATTAGAATTTTATTGATGTGTTTTTTTACGATACATTGTTCTGCTCTTCTATTTTCCTATGGATTTCTATTGAACTTATTAAAATGTAAATGTAAAAGCTACTAACTTTAACACATCGCAACCTATTGGATCCAGATTTAAAAAATTGTGAAAAAATGTTCTTTTTAGCACTAAACCAACATTATATTTTTTTTAACCGACGAAAAAACGGGAGTTTTTCAAGTCGACGCGTATATTTTTTTATGTACGACCATGCATAAGTTTTTACAAAGTAGTCCAATCTTGATAATTTATTATTTTTTTGACGGATAGGGTTATACCTCGAAATTGGTCACATATAAATTTGGAAAAAAGTTTGTACTCTAAGGGTAAAATAGACGTGATTTATTACAGAGTAGTGCGATTTTGATTATTTTTTATATTGGATGGGGTATACCTCGAAATTGGTCTCATATAAATGTGGAAAAAAATTTACCCTAAGGATCGGAAAATAGGTGTAACTTATTACAGAGTAGTTCGATTTTTATTTTTATTGGATATAGTATAACTCGAAATTGATCCCCTATAAATTTGGAATATTAAATTATACTAAGGGTGGGAAAATAGGGGTGATTTATTACAGAGTAGTCCGATTTTGATTATTTTTTATATTGGGTGGGGTATACCTCGAAATTGGTCTCATATAAATGTGGAAAAAAATTTACCCTAAGGGTCGGAAAATAAGTGTGACTCATTACAGAGTAGTTCGATTTTGATTTTTATTGGATATAGTATAACTCGAAATTGGTCCCCTATAAATTTGGAATATTAAATTATACTAAGGGTGGGAAAATAGGAGTGATTTATTACAAAGCAGTTTGATTTTGATAATTCTTTTTTTATTGGACGTGGTGTATATGTGTAACTCGTAATTGGTCCCATATAAATTAAAAAAAAAAACTACACTAAGGGTGGGAAAAGGGGTATTGTTTACTCACAGATTTTAATGCTAAATTGTGTATTACAACATTACATAATAATTACATTACAAAAAACCTCACGATGAATGAGCTTTAAACTTGTCTGTCTCTTGCGTGTAGACCACTCAGTCTCTGCATTTCTGCTAAAACTCGTCATCGTGAGGTTTGTTTAATAACTTATTTTTCTCTAGATCAGATAAGACAATACCCTCAAGTACTTTTACTATGATTAGTGCAACATACGTCTTCCCTTTAACAAACACTTTATTTCTGAATTCAATTACAACTTTAAACAAATAATAATTGAAGTAGGATTATATAACAGTTAAGAGCTAACGTAGGTAGTAGCTATTTTAAAATTAACCAAAAATTAAGTCTGTAGTAATTAGTAGATTATAGTCACAGAAAATTATAAAATAAATTTCTTTAACAAAAAAATTAAACCGCCGAAAAAACTGAAAAGCAAAAAATAATATACCGTTTTCTTTTACCCTAATAAATAAGTTCTTAAACGAATGTAAGCTTAACTAAGTACACACTAGTAAATATTTCGAGTTTTTATTTTACCTTAATAACTAATTTCAAACGAGGGTTGGTCGCATACTGTGAAATTTAGAGCGAACGCTAACCATCTGAGCCACTATGGTTATACGGTTCTTGGATGCTTATAAATATTATCTTGAGCTAATAAAATAGTAAAATATATTTTACTATACATATAGAAAGATTTTACATTACATTAAAAAAAGTCGCTGTCGCTTTCATTACCTGTCGCTATCGTATCATGTTATATAAGAAACATAAATAATAATGTAAAATATTGTAATTATACAAAACGAATATAAACCAAACGCGTTGGGTTGATTTTGAATTTGTTTCATGGACGTACTGTTTATATAGTACGTCCGTGATTTGTAGGCAGTGCTGACAGGTCGATTGCGAGAGCGGAAGCAGTGCGGGGATCGGGAGGGGAACATCGCGAGCATTTCGCTCGCAGTTGCTTTGTCGGTTTATACAAAATATATTTTTGTAAGCGACCCATATTACAAGCACTTATTGCAATACTCCGGATGTTAAAGCCGATGTGTTAAATGTTGATGGAAACTTTATCGGTTTTATCATGGCTGAAAAATAAATAGATGAAACGGAAAAATAACTATCTACTGCATGTAAGTAGTGAAATTTGCTAGTTTAAATAGTCGGGCATTCCATTCCATGAATTCACAAAAAATGTTTAGCCGTTTGACGTTATCTTAAGAGGTTATATCGCTCCATTTTTCCGAGTAATAAAATTCAAAATTCGAATATAATATATGGTATTAGTAGAGAAACCGAATTCGGGTAATGTCCCCCAAACCATATTTCAGCCACGGCGGCCAGTCTCTATGTAAACTAGCCATCTATGCAGAACAGGATTATAAAGCATGAACTTGTGAGCAGACACAGGTGCACTTTCTCTATTATATTTTAGGTCATGTGAACCGAAGACCTTGCGATCCAGTTTATCGAATACCGCAGCAGCGGCACCGATCCGACTGTTGATTTCAGCATCAAGGTCACACTTTGATGTTATCGTGCTCCCCAGATAACGAAATGTATTGATCTGCTTAAGTATATCATCACCGAGTTTGATAGCCAGTGTCTCTTGACCGTAGATATCTAAAGACATCACTTCCGTCTTTTTAACACTATCTTCAGACCAAAACTACGGCATGACTCATGAAAGGTGGTCACGAACTGTTGCAGTCTAGCTGGAGAATCGGTCACAAAACATAGATCATCTGCATAGACGATCTCTGAAATAAGTGCGTAAGACACTTTCGTACGGGCCTTAAGTCTGTCCAAGCTGAAAAGATTGCCATCAGAGGTTTATAATTTCTGAGAGGGTCATCAATTAGTTCACCACCCTGCTCTAGTTTGTTAAGTATATAGGTTGAATAATGGTATAAAATGTTACACATATCGCTTTTCTCAGACAGTTAATTTTAATAACGCAAACATTTCGAACGTATATGAGTTCCAACCTTAAAAGTATTAGCTTACATAGGATTCTATTCTGAGTTGTAGTCATCATTCCTTCTCTTCCTTATTTTTAATAGTGTCTGCTACGCTGCCCTAACGTGTGTTTGCGAAGTTCACATGTCCTACAAATATTCTGATATAAAATCGACATGATCAAAGCGATTATGTTCGGAGCCATCGGCTTTACGTACTTTCCGCGGCACGGGGTGAAACATCGCCAATTTAATGATTCGCTCTGCTACTGAGAAAATCTTAACAAGAAATGAAAAACTCAATATACTGATTTTGTCCAGATTCGGGATTTGAACCAAGACCACATAATCAGTAGTGGCGCACACAAACGAGTCCGTAATTGACTGAGAATATTTGACCTCCCATATGAAACAATTTTTGAGAAGCCTTATGTTAAGCACTGGAATTTCGATAGGCTAGATGGTGATGATGATGTAAAGTTATCTCAAAAGTGTACTCCCTCAGTATTTGCTTTTAGAATCGTTAAAAAAGAAAAGTTACCTTAACATAACTAACTAGGCGGACCATCTACCATAAATACCTTCGTTTATTCTTTATTCTGAGGCAATTACAGCCTTCGTCTTTTCTTATTGCAACACGACTATAAGGTTGACGTCGTATGAGTACATACTTCGCATTTACTCTAAGATTGCTGCCTATATTTTGCTTTGTTTAAATTTTGTTACTGTTCATGTTTTTCAAACAATAAATCAAGAAAATTTCTTATCATCTTCATTGTCATAAGACTCTATTTCACACATGATGTAAACATTTTTTATATTATGAGGATTTGTTTTAATTCGAAACAGTAGTCTAATTGTAGAGCGCGGGCGGCGAACTCAAAAATTTGTGGCTTCGAATCCGCCAATCGACTAGTGATGTGAAACACTCCTACCACAAGCATTTTAAGCTTAACTGTAGGGATTAACGGAAATATAAGTTGTAGTAATAATATTGTTAGTATTTTTTAAAGATGAAAATGTTTCCACTAGTAGTATCATCAACTCAGAACGGTTCGGTTTCGTTTATTTTTAATATTTACGATAGTTGGTCTGCATCTATCGTTTATAGTTAAATTTTTATCGCATTAGTTATATGTACATCGACTCTTATCCAAACCTAAAAACAAAAAACTTTTTGGAGGTTTTAGTTTTTACCATTCTGGTAAAAAAACATTTCACTCACATGTTCATTGATATTTAAAAATGTTTGAAATTTTTATTCTTACTGACTTAAACCTATACAAATAAAAATAAATAATTGTAACATATTATCAATAACACAAAAATCTACACACACCGTTAATATCTAATCTTAAATAACATTGAAATTATTCTAGATTTTTGGTATGTAGATCGCACATTATATGTAAGTAGATTATACAATGGATAAAAAAAAACTATTTTTATTGTTTCGTACGTATGGGAAATATATAAAAATTTAAAAACTGTTGCTCTACTCAAAATTATAAACCTGCATCGAAATTTTAATATTTCGAGGAGAATTTAAATTTATGAAATAAATTTATGAAAAAATTATGGTATTGGATGATATACAATACCATAATTTGCTTGAAAAATGTATTCAATAAATTAATAATTCATAAGATCAATTGCTCTTAACCGCGGTACTTCAGAGGTAGTATTAAAGTACGCGAACATTTCTAGTTCGATACCCGCCAGCCAGTGAATTTCTTAACTGCGATTTGAATTGTTGATTAATCACGTGCTCGGTGATGAATGAAAACATTGTAGGGAAACCTTCGAGAATAAGGAACAAAAAAGTAGAGTACAATTATAAACTCGACGCCACGCACTGGAGCAGCGCGTGTCCATTTGTTGCTTCAAAACCCATCAAGAAATGAGAGAATGTCTGTACCTCAGCAGTAGAACGTATATGGGCTGCATTTTAATTTTAACAGCGCTATTAGTCTGCGGCGTGGTTATATATTTTATTATTATTACCATGCTACTATCGACATACAATTTGCCGAAGGGTATGTATGTGGTCTATGGTACTAAAGCCTTTTCGAAAACCGGCTTGTTCGGGAGGCTTGAAGTCGTCGAGTCTGCGTGCGAGACGATTCGTAATGACTCTCGAAAACAGCACGTAGACGCGGCTCAGAAGGGATA
>DWHP01005611.1:0-11830 GCA_018247895.1 Parnassius honrathi | reverse complement strand
ATCGTGGTATGCGTAATGCATTTTCCGCCTCCCTACAAAAAGGGTAGCCCTTTAATTGCTTCGGGCGCAAAAAAAAATGGAGTCGCCCACTTTCTCAGGCTCCACCACGAGATAAGGACGATTTTATTGTGTTTTCTGTCGACATACCCAAAAAGATCGTAGACCTCTAGGAGATAATAGGGCTTTGAAGAAATAGTCTAGATGTAGGGAATACAAAATATTAAGTTATTAGTTACATACATATATAAACACCCACGCCTGTCACCCAGAGGGGTAGGCAGAGACTACATACTTTCATTTAACACGATCCTGACACTCGTCGGTTAAGGGTACTCTTAATTTGGCCTATTTTTAATATATCGCCAATTTGGTCGACAAACTTTAAAAAGTTATTGTTTGTGTATTCATATTGTTTAGTTTTAGTATACTCAATATTTAGTTGTGATATAAGCATATGAGTCTAAAACAAATAATTACATGATTGTTTAAGTTTTATTTGGATGTGCAAAAAAATATAGTTACGATTTTAGTAAATAGTACCGTGAAAGTTATTGTGTTTGTATATTAATTATGTATAAATAAAATGAATTATTACCTGGCAGAATATTAAAGTTAAATAATTACGTTATTTTAATGTTGTATTTTATCCTATAAATAAATTTTATCAGGGGATTCATCGCAATGGTTATCTGTTAATCTATGCTTTCAATTCCCGTACAAAACTAGTATTTGTGTGGACTACAATTAATTGTTTCGGATTTGCATCTTAATCCATGTGCAATTCACACGATGTGCTGACTACATTTTTCGTGGAAAGTGTATGTTAATTATGTTTATGTATAGTGGGTTTTCTAAGTTAATCACGCAGAGAAACCCCGAGCATAGCCCTCTCCATACCTCGCTGAGTGACTTTGAGCGTCCTCATACGGCCAGCAGTGAAGGACCACGTCTTGGTTCCGTAGGTCATTACTGGCAACACGCACTGGTTGTACAATTGAGTTTTCGGGTTTTGAGGCATACCATTAGGCGAAGTGTAGGGCGACCCGACAAGTGACGACGTGGTAAGACATGCAGGAAGTCGATGGATGCAGGTGGCTCAGGACCGTGTTTTGTGGCATACCTTGGGGGTGGCCTATGTTCAGCAGTGGACTTGTGAAGGGCTGTAATGATTATGATGATGATATTGGGTTTTATTTTCAATATCGAATATAAAACAGGAGAAATGTGGGTTAAATGATGTTAATTAAAGAAAAATGCAGTAACCTACGTACTCTTCAGGCACGTACGCATCAGCAGTGATATCACTTCTAAAAATCAAATTGGAATTTTTCGCAGTCTGCTAGCTATATTGTACACACTTTATACCGGCACACTGCAGCCCAAGCACTGCTGTTTGGCTGCAGTAATGTGTAAGAGAGCGGCTGCGGGCAGACTCCTGGCGAGTAGAGGAGTCCTCCCACCTAGTGATGTGCAGCTTTGTTAGTAATGAGAATTAACCCAGTACTTATAATTTACTCCCATGGGTACAGCTTATCCGGAATGAGTCATCCACAGAACTGAAAATGGCAATCACGCTTCATTTACCGTTAAAATGAAATAATATCCAATGCTTTTAGGGTTAAAGCTCATATTTCAATTCAACAGAATCGTTAGCTTCGCTTTGCGTTAAAATGTTTATTCTTCAGAGGAAGGATTCGCATTTTTCACAATTACTTGGACGTTTTCACGTTAATCTGTCTTCTTTGTCTCACTGTTCAATTTCATTTGTGAAACAAATTGCGCCAATGGCTGCCATTGATTTAAATATATTGTGAACGGTTTATTAATTTTTTAAAATAATCAAAACAAATTAATTATTTAATTATAATGTAACAAAAATGCCGGCGTAGAAACGCTAAAAGCCGCCAGTTGCTGCCAACTAAAGCTGTATAGCATGACTACGAAACACTTCATACGTATTCACTTTTTTATTGAGATGACTGAAAATAGCAAAGATTAAATAAAAATAATATTTCTTTTTAACCACTTTAAAAAAAAGGTTAATATATCCTTATTCATTTTAATATACGTATGTAACACAATACATCTCGGATCGGTCAAATGCTTCTGCCTGCTGTGATATGAATGCCCATATAAATGTCAATTAGATCCGATGATAATCGAAGAAGGTTTAAATTTTCACTATAATAACCAAATTGTCCTGAGACTGAGTATTCAACACCTTTTTTTAAGCAACATCAGCAATGATTTTGACATTTCCAATATTCCCTTTAACCACTTCTGGTAAGTTTAAAATGCTTGTGTTAGGAGTGGTTCACGGCAGTAGTCGAATGGCAGATTCTAACTCACGATCTTTGAAATTCGCGGTCCGCATGCTGCTATTAAGCTACTGTCGCTTAAACTACTGTCACCTGTATAGTTAGACCACTGACGCTTAACTTACAGTGAGCAATTCTTGTACATATAAATTTCTTGTTCTTTTGTGTTTTAGTGTATAAAATTTTAGTAAGGCTACTGTTAAGATTTTAATGAATTTTTTTAATTTGGATAATATTTTACTTTCCAAAATTATATACATAGATTTTTATCTCTGAGAATATTATACGTTTTCTCTAATGCCGAGCAAAACTCGGTCATATATAAGGTACTATTTTTAACATTTTGTTGGTATTGTTTGATATATAAAACAAGACAATTCAAATAGTTTTACGAATAAATAAATAAACAATAAAATTACTCCCGTATACGCTGTTTAATATTTTCAACTGTTCAATGAAAAAATATACGTCGCACTTCTTAATTAACAAAGTAATCAGTTGGAATAGTTAAAGACGCAACTTTTCAAAAAAGAAACTAGGTAGCTTGTGTTTCCCTTACTAAATTCGGAGAGTAAAATTAAATTAGACGCGAATGCGGTTTATCATATCAATATACGCTCTTATATAATAACTTTAATATAAGCTCGCTTCTGTCCTAATTTTATTGTTTATATTCATGACGCGCACGGTGTATCGTATCCGTGAGGCCCCTGTTTATCTTATTTGGGACAAATTTGTGCGGTAAAAGTTCGTCCACCGGGGAATTAAAGCTTTTTTCGACAAACTTGTCAAACCCACATATGATGCACGATGATAAATCAATATAACTTTCTATTTACTTTTATTGTTCTTAAGTGCTAAAAATAATTTTTCACACGAAATACAGAAAGATTTGATAAAAGATATTTTGGTGTCAACACATTTATTCTATGTTACAGCATTTGATGGCGGCGTTGGAGTATCCACTACTTTATCACCCCGTGGGTGTCGAAAGAAGGGATAGAAGAAAATAGCATAGGAGATGGGCACCAGCGTCTTCCTGATAACAACTCAATAATACCAATAAAATGTGCAGTTTCCAAAGCGCATGCCAAGTAATGTTATTTTGTTGCGGCTGTAAGTGGATTTTTATAGGCTGCAAC
The DNA here is from genome assembly GCA_018247895.1 of Parnassius honrathi. NCBI lineage: Eukaryota > Metazoa > Arthropoda > Insecta > Lepidoptera > Papilionidae > Parnassius > Parnassius honrathi. Next base: position 8,370 of record DWHP01005611.1, on the reverse strand, counting down.
AAAATAATGAATGAATGAAGTGTATATGTTATTAAAATGAACAGACAGTGTAGAAAACAAAAGGAAATCTTTTAATGTCCAACTTCTTTATTTATGTCATTTCCTTCAATTCCAAACTGGCTGTTCCCCGAGACTTCACTTGCTTGGAGTTTATTACAATTGGATTTCATTTCATTCAATTGGCTTTTAATTATTTTGCGCGGATGCTGATCCCTTTTTTCTAAAATAAAAGTAAGTTTTCTAAAATAACAAACAGACAGATAGACAAACATTTTAAAAATTGCTTTTTGTTATAAGTACCGTATATACTTTTGTATGCAGTTAGTAAAAAGCTGTTATTTTGACATTAGAAACAGACACTTCAATTTTATTTATTGTATGGATAAGTTAAAGTGACTTTCTTTACGGCTGACGATATATAAATCACTTAATTAAAGTTGTTCAACTGCAGAGATTTGTGATGTTAAAATTTTAATTTTACAAAATAAACTTAAATAAATATGAAGATGAGATGAGAGAATAATGAAATATGAGACAAAGCTTTTGAATTCTAAAATGTTAGAAGGGGGTTTAAAATTTTGATTTATTTTGAAATTTTTGTAAATATCTCGTGTTGTGGCACTTTCTTGACTTTGGTGATGTGTTATTTTAAGCAATAAAACTAAGCAATGTAAGCAGTTAATTTAGAATATTAACGCTAAAGGAAACAAAAATTCACAGCCTATCCGTGGTGAGTAATATTGTTCTGTGATTCACCGTGTTATGGCACGGTAGAGGACCCATACTCGTATTATTTTAATTTCGTGAATATTGTATCGAATTATCTTGCATACAAATGGCGAAAAAAAATTCAAAATAATATCAGATTTCTCAATAATTTGTTGCGTTAAATATCTGCAGTATGCTTTTGGTGCCTACGGCTGTGATCTTTAATACACACGAACAGCTTGACAATTTTAGCAAAACACAAATTTGAGAAAGGACTATATCTAGCTATATGGATTATTAGTAGGCCTGGTTGATCAATACATTTTCGGTCGATACTTATCAATGAGTAATATAAATCTTAAATTTGTTAGAACCCAAGACCAGAAGAAACTTAATTAAAAACTATACCCATTTTTTTTCATTTAGTGGTCATTTGAGTCGTATGCAAAATGGGAAAACTTGAAGTTCGTGCGGCTATTAAATAATTCTGTCTTCTATGAAAAAATTTTCTACAAAGAGTGTTTTTGAAGAACTAAAGTCTACTTTGGCAGTGGCATACTGGTGCGCTCAATGTAATTGAGGCAGAACCACCTGTAATGACGACACTTGCTCCAGGCGGCCAACAACGGTCGCTACGCAAGAATACCTTAAATTTTGATATTCTCCGAATTTAGCTCCGAGTGATTTTCACATTTTACTCAGCTGAAGAAGCACTTGCTTGGTATAAAATAAGTCGGAGATGATGAGGTGATATGTGTTGTAGTGGCCTTTTTCGATTACCATGATCGAGCTTTTTCTTCAAGGGAATTTACCTAATTGCAAAACGCTATTCAAGGTGTACTTACTTGAAAGGCGATTAAATTGAAAAATAAATACAATTAACATATACTTATCATAGAGTCATCACATTTCCAAAAACTTATTGATCAACCTAGTATTATTCCATGAAACAATGTATTTAACATGGCAGAGCCATGCTGCAGCTATATTATGGTTGTAGCACGGATGGGTTGACACAATACTCGTAGGACCACGTTCTCATTGTATACTGGGGTAAAATAGTAACTTAATGCGTGTTTATTATGGTACGTGTAGATATACCGCTGAGTCTTTTCGAAATATTTGCGGCATGAGTGAGAATGATTGTCAAATAATTTAAAATGCTTTTTCGATATATTTTTTTAATAATAAAGACTTCCTTTGCGTGTTGCAAAGTGTTTGCTAGGTTTTTTTTTCAGTTTCGTCATTCACCATTACAGCACCAACGTGCTACTGTTCCACAGTCACAGTGTTAATGTTATTACTGTGCGCTGGTGTTCTGTACGAAAGTGCTTCCTCCCGGTAGATGTGACCCAATTGTGCTGACACCATAATTGGCTACAGCGTGGCCCTACCGTAAATAAAAAGTTCATAATTAAGTGCAGTTATCAACTTATATTTTAGTTAAGCGAAATTTTAATGATTTAATATACTAGAACGAAATATAATTATAATATCGGATAAAAATTGGAAAGAAATAAAAAAATATGTTTATATATTAGATAGAAAGAAAGAAAGAAGGAAATTAAAGTTTTAGAAATATATTTATATTTTGACAGCAGATTTCGTGGAAACAATATTGAAGTATACAAATATCATTGTATTTTGTTTAAATTTTAGTGAACGACTCCAAAACAGGAGAAGGTTCTTAATTCGAATGTACGTTATTTTGTGTGTATGTTGTGTGATGTCTTCTCTAATTGGTAACCGATTTTAATGAACATTTTATTTAAGTTATAAGTTACGCCTCAAAGGTAATCCCAATAAATTTGAAGATAAAATAACCTTAGGGATCGATAATAGGAAACAAAGGTTTTAATGCAACTGTTTCGACGTAATTCCAGGTAGTTTTGATTTTGGTGTACAACTTAGTTTACTCAAAAATGTAAAAAAAATTTAAATTAAGAACGAAAACTGACTTCAAAGAACATAAAGCTATAAACTTTTCTATAATTTTTTTAAATTAAAAAAACTAATTTTCATATAGATAATTGATCCAAAGAAGGGAACTTTGTTTCTTCGATACATTACGTCTTAAATATATTTCCACAGAATAGCATCTAAAGTTTATACTCCAGATGCTATTTTGTGATAATTTATTTTTAGTTAATTGAAACAGATTTTTATGATTTTAATTAAATGTTTAATTTTGATACATTTTTTTAATGATTACGTTGACCGCAACTTTACTACTTACAATGAACATCAAAATGCTATTGTGTTATAAACGAAAAACCAATAAACCGCTGAACCGAACTCCCTGTAAAGTTTCGCCGACTAGCACTGAGTCTAAGGTACAAGTGTTCGGTGATAAAGAAACTATTAAGGAATAAACTACTGCAATAAATAAAGTCTTAGAATTTTCCTTCACAACTTATGTAACAATAATTTTACTCTATTCATCATAATATAAGCTGCAATGCAGAATTAAATTCATTTCAAAGTCTGGCTTGATATAAAAGTAAAGTAAAGTCACAAAGTCTAATATACGTCTGTCTGCTAGGCAAAGTCCTTTTCTCATTTTTGAGAGGGTAACAGAGCAATTTGTCCGTGACACTGCTTCAGTGCGTGGACAAATTGTTGATGACTGAATTTATATATCTTTGAAATAATTTTTTTCGAACATGCAGGTATCCTCACGATGTTTTCTTTTACCGTAGAGCTCGTGGTAAACCAGCACCTAAAATTGCAATAATTAGGTGCTGACGGGTTGTTTGCGTACTCTGGAATTTACAGCGCGTACTTAAACCCTAAAATACCACGGTCCAACGCTTCGCTTAATAAAATAGAACTTTAATAAACCCAGTCTCATTATTAGTCATTATTTTGTATTCGAATTATTTGTCAACTTAGAACATACTCAATCTCACTTTCAACTATACATTTTAATTCAGATATTTCACTCAACGGACTATTTAAAAAGGAACATTTGAAATCACACAAAATTAAGTAGTAATAATTTTTGCCAACAAATTTATTTCTTTGGTTACAATTTTTACTCTGTGCAACTGTTTGACTACAGACTATTAAGTGTTTGACATGTGTAATATGAATGTAAACTAAATATTATATATGTTATATGTTATAAATTTTAACTTTCTGCCTTCTGTCAAATGTTATAAATTTTATCTATCTGCCCTCTTCCTCCATATAAACTTTGTCTATGCCAAAACTTATAATCCTTCGAGTGCGCAAAATGTTAAAAAGTAGTGTATCGCGTACGATTGTGTATAGTGATGTATATAGTTTTATCTCGTTATACAAATTTCAATAAATTTGTATAACGAGATAAAGACACACTTTCTAACGAAATCTCTTTTGTTGACTTATTGCAACATACATACAACCAAATTCCGCTAGCTTAAACTGATTAAAACAGGTGACAACTATTTTAAAAATCTTTGATCAAATTTTCTATTAGATTCCGTTTATATCTAAGCATGGAATTTGTTGATGCGATAAGCATGATATTACTTATATCATGAAAATGGAAACAATTTCGTGTTGGATTATTCGTATGTTCCAAAAGACGTCGTATTTTTTTATACAGAAGACTGAACGATTCATTAAATGCGGCAACTTCATTCCTCTATCAGAGTCAGCATTACACTTAAAAGCTTTCTATAATACCGTTTTAATATGATTATTATTCTCATTATAACAGCTTATCAATGTTCGCTGCTGAATATTTCATTCATAAAAATCAACACATTAAAAGTCCAGTGTTAAACTTAGACCTCCCCCATAGATTGATTCACAGTGGGGATATTTTGCATGGTTCTCGCTTTGCAGGTGTGTTGACAACGCTGATTCTTTTTTATTGAGTTGTTATCGGAAGACGCTATTACCCATATCTTGGTTGAGTTTCCCTACGCTGCCTCTTACGACACACACGGGATAATAATATGTGATGGTGGATTCCCTTACGTTGCCGCAACTCTGCAAAAAAAATAAATTGCCAAATTCCAAATAATTTTATCCAGTTTACGCAGATTTCAAGCTCTAATAAAAGTCAAAATAAGTAATTAACGAACTTGACTTTCAATTTCAATTTGTTACAATTATTCAATTGCTTTATCAGAAATAATAAGAAAACAATTGGCTTTCCAGGAAAATTTAATAGTGAAAGTTAAGCTCCGTTTTCCGTTTTTATATTTCTAAATGAATCTCGATTTATCTTAGACAGCCGATAACATAAGTTTGCTACGAAGAAGACTTAAAGAAGTTATCACGTTCAGAGTCAAAAGAACACGCGTTTTACTTTATAATTTATATATTAATACTTAATGATGTTGTACCTATTCATTCATTTCGTTTTTTATAGAATATTTTATACAAGAATATTTTGAGGTAGTTGGCACCTTCCATGTTTGCCCATGTTCACAGACGGACATAAATTTTCTTCATAGTTGAATAGTTAATGATAGGAATTTAACTTTTTTGTTAGCTAGGTGGTAGACCTAAGAGTGCGAATCCGTATGTGTAGAAGTGAACGTGCCATTGGGCTGTAATGATTATTATGATATTACATACACATACGGCAAAATAGAATATTAATTCTTTATTTTAAATGTATACAAATAGACGTCACGATTAGTGGGGAAGCTTTGCAACTACACAATAACTGGAAACTTATACAGCTCAACGATACTTGAAAAAAACATATCTGCTGGAGGCTCAAGGTTGAGCTCTTTGTAAGTATGATAAATAATTTTATAACGTGATTTATAATTATACTTCGGAGTACACTCAAGTAAAATCGCAGGAATGTCACTCCAGCACACAAAGTATTTTTTTATCCCTGAGACTAAATTGACTAATGAAACTGTCAATTATAAAAATAATATTGCCCTTAGAGTAATTATGTACATACGTATGCATAGAGAGAACCTACAATTCAATATAAATTGAGTCAATATATTTATCTCGCTTTTTCTTATTTCGCTTTTGAATAAGGCAAAAATAGACAAGTCTAGTAGTATTGAAAGATGTTGCGTTTAATTTAAGCGTAGGAATAAAAATGTCATTTTGTGTGATGTCAATGTGTTCATTTTTTGTTCCTTATATTATACCAAAGTACCTGGACGACCGAGCTTTGCTCGGTATTTTTTTGGAAATTATATTTGGATACAAATTACATACTGATGAAATATGAAGATTTTTTAATCCTATTGACATAATAGAAAAAACTGTACTGGTTATTTGAATAAAAAAACATGAGTGCAATTAGTTTAATTTAAATTTACGTATTTTAAAAAAAATACTTAAAATAGGACTCGAAATAATAGATTTTCTCAAAAAAGAAGAGAACTTGAAAAAAAAGGAAAAAAGTCGTACCGAGGACAGGACGCGAACCGGGGCACTAAAATTTCGCGACGGCCTGATATGCACTTGAGCTACTACGACCATTGACAAATCGTCAAAATTTACCTTCTTATAAAAAGTAGCAGTTTTTCATTGTCTGAAAACACGGACAAAACAACATTTTCTAAAAATGAATCCTAGCTAAATCGATTTATTGCCCCCGAAGCCCTCTGGACACAAAATTTTATGAAAATCAAGAATATACAAGAATTGCTCGTTCAAAGGTATAGGATTTATAATCGAAAATTATTAGCTTGTAACTGTGTAGTTGGAGTTTGTAAAAGTAGTTTTCTACATTATTCGCATTAGGTGATAAATCTGTAAAGATAAATTGTATAATGGGAAATAAATAAAGAAATAAATGACGTAGTAGAAAACGACATGAAATATGGTTTTTTTATTTGTTTTTTAAAGTAGAATGCAACATTCACTGAATGGGTTTGTTAGAATTATTTTTCTAATAATATTATTATTACTAGAAAAAGTATCATTTTCATTTGTTAACGACTGAAATAATTATGCAGTGTTAAGGTAAGCTATTAATTTATTACAGAGTATTATATTATTATAGTACTATTACTTTTTGTAAAAAGTCAGGAAACATCAACCATTTTTTAAACTTACAAAGGTAGTTTTTAATTTTATTAGTGAACTTCATGGACGCCACACACTGTCAGTTGAACTGATCATTCCCACTGATCAGTTCGTACTAAATCTGTTGATATTTTTTAAAATAGTGGATTTTCAATATATCAATCATTATGAATATATTAATATCGGAGTTTTAAATATAAGATTATTCATGGATATATCGAAAATCCGATATTTAAAAAAATATCAACAGTTTTAGTTGGAACTGATCAGTTGGAATGATCAGTTTAACTGACCGTGTGTGGCCACCATCATATACTTGTGTATATCAGGATTGCCGTTACCTCCCGCCGCGGTCCCTCACTCCGCGCCTCAAGCATTTGAAATGTTTTAAATGTAATAAAACTATAATAATTTTAATTACAAAGTTTTTTTAATTGTATCGGACACGTTCCTATTTACTGTTATTATTTCACTTTACTGAATAAATTATTTTATAATGCATTTTATCCACTTGTTTGCTCTGAATTTCTTTGTACAGGACACAACAAACAATTTACTTAGTTTTGCTCAATTTGCCAAAAAATAGTCATCATGATTATGTGACATCTATACTTGTAATATTATAAAACTGCAGTGTTTGTTTGTTTGTTTGTTTGAACGCGCTAATCTCTGGAACTACTGGTCCGATTTGAATGATTCTTTCAGTGTTGGGTAGTCCATTTATCGAGGAAGGCTATAGGCTATGTTTTTTTTTCAAAATTAGGGATCCGTAATAAAATTGCTATTTTGTAACACAAGGTGTAAAATCGAAAACCTATTTTTGCGTGCGCTGCAAAAACTATTGACAATAAAACAAAATGATGTACTACGGGTTTGTAGATCCCATTAAGACCTACAAAAAAGTCCGCGAGAACATATATCTAGCTATCATGGTTTAATCACAATAACCGATTTTGTGTTCAAAATAATTATTAAATCGTCTGAAGAAAAAAAAACTACGTTAAATATGTATCGTAATATTAATCTTTATCGAAATTAAGCATTATGTTATCAAGAGTATTTATGTAGAAGTAAAATACTTTTTGTTTCATCTCAATCGGATATTTCGTTTAAAAGTTATCACGTGTGTAAGATGTTAAGAGTTGGTACCTATTAATGAGTTATGGGCCATAGAGTTTTTTATCAACATAAAATCCTGTAATAATCTTTTTCGAAATATATTTGTTGATGATTGTAAGTATAAGATCTTTGAAGAGTATAATAAATACATTTCTAAAATAACTCTGCTAAGGAAATCCACGCGCGCTTGATGCAAGCAAGACGAGACGCTGGCGGCGCGGCGGCGGGCGAGACGAGGAGGCCGCGCTTGCTGGCCGCCTGTCGTTCCCCCCCGCGCCGCACCGCCCGCGTTTTTTGGTTTAAAAGGTACCATGCCGCGCGGCTCAGACGCGTGGTCGGCTCCCTACGGAACGGTTGAATGCAGCGTTGCGTTTTTTGAAGTCATTTACGATAATTCCTTTGACATATATTTCATACGACTTTTAATAATTACTCACCTTACGTTTCTTTTACCTGATTACTACGTTTCAGTTTATTTTAATTAAGTTTTAATTTTATACGGTTTTTCTTTTACCTCTTTACTATAATGCCTAGAAAAAGAACTCA
>DWHP01005610.1:0-11831 GCA_018247895.1 Parnassius honrathi | reverse complement strand
AACAGGACTCAGTTCTTCCCCATTTAAAAACACATTGGTATTCGGATTATTAACATTTGTTGTTGTAAATTTAATACATTTAGTTTTGTTGCCGTTTAAATGTAGATTATTAACGCTAAACCAATGCACTAATTCCGATATAGCATTATTTACTTCGTGCCCAATAGTGGACTATTATCCGGCTTTGGAAAAATTTATATGTACTTAGTACTAACTAGTCGGATTTATTATAACTAAAATACATTTAATTATAATAAATACGACGAATGCAATTCTTCTCCCAAGAATGTTAAGGCAATACTTAAATATACATACGGTTTTAATTTTAAATTAAAAACGCTTTTTGCAAGCGTGCCCTCTTTTAAGCAAACAACCCATTGTGGGCCCCACAATGGCGGAGACGTTCACTCATTGCACTTTTTCCGCCAACATCTTTATCGAAATCAATGGGTCGTTACGCTGTCTCCTCACCTCGAAGGTTTGCGGAGACGTGAGGCGCGAATATTGTTGCAAAAGATTCATCCGGCAAAAACGCCAAGTTTTAATTGTAGCCAAAATCGAAGCGCCTGTCTAATCAAACCTTATTCGTGAAAGACGTTCGAAAAAGCTTAAACTTTATAAATAATTAACTTTTAAGTAAGTAAATATCTTTTCGAAAATTCAAGACAATGAAAAAGAGTCTCGACTGAAACGATTTTAAAGTTCTGTTTTGTGTGTACGTACCTTTTGGCATTTAAGCTATGGATGGCGAATAAAATTTTATGGCTCTCAATCGTTTTAATTCCGCCTAAGAAAATTAAGAACAGAACTTCTTTAACTCTGGTGGGTTAAGTTGCGGTCAATTTCCGAAAAAAATATGCATGTACATATTACGGAGAACTTAAAGAAGAAACTTTACAGAACTGATATTGGATAATATTTACAGCATTATTTGGCTGAAGATCTTATGCCGCGTCCGCACGCTTGGCACTGGCCGCAAACTCCAAATCTTCACAAATGTTTGGATTGATTTTGGGAATCAAACGTCGCGATCTACACGCTTGCGAGCGCGTTAGTTTATTCTGAAGAGGCAAGCATGACGGACATCAATGTTGTTGTTTCGATCGTAACATTTAACTTACGTTATTTTTATTATGAATACAAGAAACCAGGTGAAATAAAAAGAAAAGCATGGCAAAGAAAAAAAATTAAAAACTCATAAAAATAATCATTTAATTTTAAGTTCTTATTTTCGCCACCAGTGCGCAAACGAGACAGCGCCCACAAACGTGTGGACGCGTCGCAAGCGCTTGCGGCAAATTCCCTTTGATTTGTGACAAAAAGCTGACACTCGACGGATCGGCTACAAACCTACGCAAACCAAGCCAAACACTCTATCCAAAAGTTTGAATTTGTGACGGCTTGTTGAGGTTTGTCAAGCGTGCGGACATGGCATTAGAGTCGATGCCACGACAAAGTAAAAAAAAATGGCAGAATTCGGTACCTATTTTTACACTATACGATAAGAATACTATAATACATTTCGTTTCGCGCACTATCTTCAGAGTGTTGAGTAGGATGTGCAAAAATTCAAAGCAAAATTAGAGACTGAAAAGATTTCAATGATAGCGGTAAATGTCTAGTAATTAACGGTTCTGATTCTTAAATATAAAATTGACACAGAAAAACCGATGGGTACCTTTATTATACCAGTATTCGAGCGAAACAAGCTTGTTGAGTTTGAACTAACATGTTTAATTTTATGACATAGGCCATACAACGAAATATTTGCAATAAAAAACACATCGTGCAGTAACAATTTCTTTATCTTATTTTACGATCGGATAATAATATTTAAAAAAAACTTAATATAATATAAAATTACTTATTTATTTCTCACCATACAATATCAATGCCACGAAAGCTTTTCTCATCGAAGCGGAAGCTAAAACCTATTGATATTTTAGAGCCGGAATACCGATACCATTACCAGAACCGTGGTTTTCAAGCCTCAGTAAAAATTCATTTTTTTAATATTATTTTATGTTGTGATTGCAAATTTTCATTTTAATAATATTGATATAGCGAAGGCGCTATAAAAATGAACGTATAGGGAATGAAATTATCAGTCAATTTAATCTTATTCTCGCTATACGCGTATTTCAACGTAGAGCCATGCTGTAGTAGTATAGTTGTAGTACGAATGGGTCGACTCGACCGGGGAATAGCAGCTTAACGGTGCTGTGTTTCGTATGGTGAGTGTAGAGAACCAGAGACCCGTTTTACTGAAAAAGAGGCACTCCAGGTTACAACGCATCTGCATTCGATTCGTAAGCGACGACAGACGTAGATGTACATGGGCCTTAGCAACTACTTACTATCACGTGGGCTGTGCATGTTTATCATCCTTATCCTTTAAAATAAAATTAAAAAAATTGATATATTATGATACATAACGATTTTAAGTCATTATTACGTGGTAGAGCCATACTGCAGTGATATTAGTGGTATAGTTGTAGCACGAACGGGTAGGCCCGACCGGGGAAGGACCACGCTCTCACTGAATACCAGCGTAAAATAGTAGCTTAATGCTGCTGTGTTTCGTATGGTTAGTGTAGAAAACAGAAGACATTTTTTACTGGAAACGCGACATTCCGTCTTAGTCCTCACGGGTGACAACGCGTCTGCATTTTGATTCGTTATCGAGGATAGATGTAGATGTCTATGGGCCACAACAAACACTTACCATCAGGTGGACTGTGTGCTCGTTTGTCACCCTATCATATAAAAAAATTCAATGTAATTGAATTGCTTTTTGGGTGATTTGGATTTTATGGAAAAAATATTGTTTTACTACCTTGTCAGAGAATATATATTTAATTTTTTTTTCAATTTAATATCTTAGGTGAGTCGTTAAACAAAAAAAAAATTGGAAAAGGAAACGTGTTTAGTAAACACCAATCCAGAGCCACATTTAGGTCAATATTTTAATTGAAGCAATTTAACTATGCAAAGCCAAGCATTTGACTCGACATACTGAGGTACTTTATCACCAAAGCTGTAAACATGCCTGTTTCTGTCATGTAACCATCTCTGACGTTTGGAACCCTTGATTTGATTTTAATGTCAGCTTAAATGAACTCGAAATTAGCGAATTTACGAACATCAATTTCGATATCCGAATAGCGTGATATGCCGTGCCTCAATTTTCGCAATTGGTACAAGCGAAAATAGTCCATAAAATGACAGACATAAATGTTACTAGTGAAAATGTAATTAAATTTTGTATGGTAGACATTTCGCCGGTGGTCCGCTCCCGGTTTGTGACGTAATACGTAGCAGAAACAGCTATTTATGTTTAGTTGGATAGTTATGCAGTAATTTTATTGAGATTTTTTAAGTATCGAGAGAAAATATGACGATCACTATTAGGTTAGTCTTAAGTCTCGAGAATAAACTTATTTTTTTATTATATCTAATGTTATTAATCTAAAAAAAAACGAAGCGTCGATAGAAAAATCTAACTCGCCCAGTATATTAACAAATTTAAAATCAATTTTGGAACGCGGAAAAAAGTAAGTTAGTTGACCTATGTCACAGGACCTCCTATGACCCATACATCATGTTAGAGAATAAGCCGATTCATCTCGTATAACGCCCGCTTTTTATATGTGTTCTATTTAATTTTGTTTTTTCTAATAATTATTCGGTATAAAAAAGATATTTGTGCCGCTTAATTTTTTAAATTTTATTATAAGAATATACCGTGCCGTGAGAAAAAAACCCTTTTTACACAAATATTTTCTCATTCGGTATACCGAGGAACGTAAAAACAATAAAAGTGCATAGTCAGGCAACATCACCATGAATACACATCATGATTAATTTGCGACGGTAAATCCATTCTTAAAAATACAGTATAACAAGGTATAAAAAATATAGTAGGCATAAAGCAATAAATATACTTACTGAAATATGTAACTTTACAAAATACGTCAATGAATCAGAAAGAAATTGTACATAGATCAATATTTACCTATCAAACAATAAATAGCTACTTATTAAAATACGGTTTATGAATTAATTTCAGATAAAATTATCGTATATTTCACCGAAATGTCAATATTAATTAATTTATTGCTGGGGCAAGCGTTGAAATCTGACGTGAATTCAATTGAAATGTTTATATTGTGCTTGTTATAGGTTCCGAGCTTATCCGTTCTTACATCGGTAGCAATTTGTCTCGTATCCGACTAAAATGCTTTAAAATAAATCAGTACAACTGGTAGCCCACCGGTGACTCTATATTTCACTACAGTACTGACCGCCGACAAAGCAGCCATACTAATTCCGATTTAATGCGCACTAGCAATCCGCCATCTTGTTAACTTGACGGCTTCCGCCATTTTGTGTTTATAGCCACTGGAAGGATTAGATCACTGAGGTCAGAATGTTAGCTGCGATTTTGTTAAGGATTTCAATTGTAATCTTAAAATTGCGTAGCTTGTGCAACATTTAGAATGTATTCTAACATATTTTTAATTCCGTATTACATTATAACATGTTTTCAATTTTAAATCCCCAAAAGTTGAGAGCATTATTTGCATGAACTAGTAATCTAACATCAAATGTTTACCATTCATAACATCCATAGGGCGCCATTGAAATTTCGCTTGCAATCATGAGCCAGCGAAAGGTCACGCTTCAGCTGTACTATAACTATCACATGAATGAATCAGCTCAACCAGAAATGGATTGTTTCTTCATTAAATGCCAGTGTTACGACAAGAGAGAACGATAGCAATAGCAGTATTATACTATGTTTTGTATGGTGATCGAAGAGAACCAGCAACGCTTTCTATTGATATAACGAGACATCCTTCTCAGTCATATCGGATGACAACGATTTGTGTTTGAATTTTTAATAGAGGACACACGTTACTATCGGTCAAAGCATATCACTAGATGGGCTAAGTGCTAATTTATTACACTTGTATCAGAAAAATGTCTTAAACCATGTCCATCCATTAGGTACTTATAGTTTATAACAAGTTCTTCTCATACCTTTATTATGCATTGAATAATTTTCGTAAAGTTGATTGCGATCTCTGGATATCTCTCATTATGTATATATAACATATTTTGTGCTGGTCGATTTGTTCATTATATTACAGCCCATAAAGTAAAGTAAGCTTCTAAGAATTTTCTCCGTTTAGCGGTAGACGCTGCATACTGGCAGAGAACTATTATCCTTATCAAGAGGAGTACCACACGGCTCTAGTACATACATATTAGAATATATCACATGAGTTTCGAATAATGAATCGATTTAATAGACATAAAAAATCTTATTTCCTGTAGAGCTGGGCCGAATATGGATTTCACCGTATACGAATACTCGGCCGAAAGTTCGGTAGAACTGTTACCGAACCGAATATTCGGCCGAACATTATTCGGCAGGATCACCTCGGTACCTTAGCAATTTATGTCGAAACTTGTTACCGTAAAGCGCGCGGGATCAGCGCCGGACCCTGCCCCTCGCTCCCCCGCCACACCTGACAGGTTATTACATCATCCAGTACTAAGCAAATTGCCGGCAAAAGCTTATGTTTCGACTATTTTGGTGAGAAAAAAGTATTTCGTTGTGTTATTCTTAGTGAAAATTGATAATTATATGATGAAAATGAATTCCAGGTGATCTACTATTTGGATTTATTTTAGAGAAACTGACGACCAAAGTAAAGTGATATGTACTTATGAAATGTAATATTTATTTGTTTGATCCCAAAAATATTTTATCAAGTTTTCTATTTGCTATAATTGGAAATAAATCCACAGTGCCTCAAAACATAACATTTCAAGTTGATTTAGCCTATAAATAAATTATACTTTCAACAGTAAAATTACGAAAGACATGGCATTATTCAATTCGTACATTTCAATACAGTGGATACTGAGTACCACTTAAACGAATGTTCGGTGATTTAGCCGAATATTCGGTACAGCTGCCTAATATGCCGAATACCGAATATAAAACGAATATCGGCAAACGAAATTCGACCCATCTCTGATTTCCTGTACCAGCAGTTTCCCTAATGGTGTTTTCCTTCGCTGTCCACCAAGCAGTTAACACATAAAATTGTAACCGACAACCTCAGTGAATATCACCACATTGTTATAATAATTTTACTAACGTGTGTGTATAACAATTGTTCTCTGGTGAAATCTTGACAAATCTAGGATTGTGGTAACAAACAAAACATCTAAAAGCGATTTTCAATTGAGAATCGAAACCACTTCTCGATTGGAGGTTAAGCGACATCGCAATCGGGCCATAAACCAGCGCACGCGCGACGTGTGCATAAATCGGGCGGCTCGGGAGCATCGTTGATAATTATTCAAATTCGAAACTCAGTCCCGCGGCGGCTGGCACTAAGGGCGATGGTTACCGGTGGTTAATGGCGCGGACGTGGACCACAATGCGGCGTAGGCGCATGCTCTGTTAGTATTTCGCGGGTAGGCCGGTAAGAAAATTGTGGATCAAATCTCAAATTCTACTTTGATTTTTTATAGGATAGGGTGACAAACGAGCACACAGTTCACCTGATGGTAAGTGATTGCTGTGGACCATAGACATCTACATCTATCTTCGATTACGAATCAAAATTCAGATGCGCTGTCACCTGTGAGTACTAGGATGGAATGCCTCGTTACCAGTACAAAGGGTCTCCGGTTCTCTACACTCGCCATACGAAACACAGCAGCATTATGCTCCTATTTTACGCTGGTATTCTGTGAGAGCGTGGTCCTTCCTCGGTCGAGCCGCCCATTCGTGCTACAACTACACTACCAATATAACTACCGCATGGCTTTACCACGTATAAATAAAGAAATTCATATTTAAATTTCACAATTTTAGGAAAAAAATTTGACTATAAACGAAAAATTCTTATAATACAAGTAAATACGAATGCAACTACCCCAACCCAGTCGCTTAGAACATCGCTTTAAAAAAATAAGGATAGTTCCCATGCAATGTCCGAAACACAATAGGAATCCTCAACCAATCACTTTTTATAAAACTGAAGCAATACCTACACGAACCAACAGTTCACCTGACGGTAAGTGAAAGCCGCAGTCCATGAATTACCGCAGTCAACATTAAACAACAAAAGGCTATAGATGCGTTGCCACCCCTGAGAACTAAGATGGAATTCCTCACAGCCTCTAATGATACATGCATGGTGAAAACGCATATGCATTTTGATTCGTCATCGAGGATAAATGTGGATGTCATCCACTTACCATCAGGTAGACTGTCTGCTCGTTTGTCACCTTATTCTTTAAAAAAAAAGCTAGACATTGATCTCCCTATTGTAAGAAGGGTTTGCCTTAATGGTCACACTCGGCACGTGGATTGAGGAACAAAGTACCAGATATCTTGCACCTTTGACGCTGCTGCCTATTGTCGATTAATATATATTGTTATCGGCAGCCATTATATATTTCTGGCATATCTATGGCCGTATTTTACGACAACACGAACCCAATTGAGGTTATGATACTCTTATGATGTCATTACACATACGTAAAAAAATAATGTTCACTTTTGAAAATATTTACTAAATGCCACGCATCGTGTACCGTGGCGCATCTTTATAGCTCCGTGCGACCGACCAGTCGTAAATAGAGCAGTGTCACGCGTTCGTACATTGTACGAGCCACCCCGGGAGTCAAAACTAGCTGTTTGAATCAGTGCACCGACCTACTGCCAACAAGCAACAAAGGATTTTTAACCTTAAATACAGAGCATTAGAATTGCGATTTGTTTTGTAAATATAGTTTCCATTACTCTAGCGAAACGATTAGAATTTTCGACCTAAAAAGTTTACATGTACAGTTGAAATTTAAATGTTTTGTTATTCCCTAGTTCTTAGGAAAAACAGGGATCACTTCCCACGATAACGTCGTATATGCTAATGAAATAGCGAACTTATTTGAGTTATATTTGCGTGAGGTAGTGTCGGTTTTAGCTCGCTTTAAGCGATAGACATAATAAAGTGCAATTAAGCAGGCATTAAGCTCGTATAAGGATCGGGATGAGTCATTCAGTGCAAGAAATGCAATATCTATGAAGCTCTATTGTTTAGATATTATTAAGATTACCTCGCTGTTCGTGTGTTTGTTTTTGTAAATTAAGATCTCTAGCAATTGTACATCGTTCCTGCAACAGTGTTATACGATAGTAGATGCTGACTTTGTAACAGGTTTATTAGAATTAATAATAATATAGGTAACGGTTTAAAGAGTCTATTCATAAAAAAAGCAAAAAGCCACTTACATAAGATTAAAGTATCAAAGGGCAAACGTATTAACAACAATGGTCATCAAACCAAACAGGTAATTCTAATAAGAGCCATGGTAGCTCAGGGCCTAAGATCACTATAAACCTTACAGTACGCGAGCAATTTGGGTTCGATCCAAGACGGCGCCAATGAAATCGTTAATTGCAATTTTAAGTGTTGATTTACCACTTGCTCGCCGGTGAAGACAAGCATTGTTAGGAAACGTGCATTTCTGAGAAATAAGAAAAAAAAATTGCACATGACACGCATTGCGGCAGCGCGGCGAACATTTTCCTTGCTCTAAGACCCTCTCAGAAATGACAGGAGGCCTGCGCGGCGGCTATAGTACGACGTATATAGTCTGTAATTTTTACTGTAACTTTAAATCCAATATTTAAATTATGTTAAACATTGTTTTCAAAAATAAATTCAGACAGATGACTTTAGACTTTTAAATGGGATGGGTAATGAACGGATGGGTTGATGTTAACGATAATTCTGTCCGTCCATTCATCCCTTCATTACAGCCTATTAAATAAGCGATGATTTCTTATATTTACGCGAACACTACACATTGTATAAAACTTCTTTTACGGATTTTATCGCGTTTAATTTTATTGTTTTTTTTTTGTTTTTCCTTTTTTCCCGACGTTTAGGGTATTGGTGTATGGTCAACGGGGACTGAGGAGACCTAGAGTAGAATTAAACGCGATAAAATTCGTAAAAAATAGTTTTGTTCAATTTATTAAAACACCAACAACAAAACCTATACCCAATAAGACTAAAACTCAGACTGAATATAACGTGAACTGGCTATAAAGCACGTGTTAATGAATGAGCGAATTAGAAAAATGCTGCAATTATCCCAATCGAGATAACGAAACATTTGTTGTACATGAACTGTAATGTACAGGTCAGAGCGTCTACCATCGTCCCCAGCATTGCATAATCGAAGCAAGTATCCAGCAATTAAACAACGGCCCCAGGTCATTCGATACAATCAGTACGACCCTACGATGCTCACTCGCGTTAAATTAACTAAAACAGGGGAAACTCAACCTTAAAGACTATACTTAACGTTGTATTAAAACTGGAATAGAAAACTCTAATGTCGCAACCCCCAACACATGATTTTAGACTCCATGGTCTGGTTAAAAGGGTTCAATGTTGAAGAGGTTATGTTTGTTAGTACACTAACTGTAAGGGCGCGGTAACCCTGTTAAATGATCATAGCGGAGGTCGCTGACGGCATGCGAACCTGGCACTGGGAACCTAATGAGCGATTGGCTCCATATTAAGCCGATTCGAGTTCCGATTGGCGATTTTCGATTTCGAACGTTCCGATGCGATGGATGGGGGGATTGATTTGTATAATTGGCTGTTTATATTTTGTATTAATGATCGGTATATGACAGGTTAGTATAGTCATAGTCATTAATTGCATTCGTAAGTAAACATACGGTGGTTTAAGAATTTACGGTACAATTTCATGAATCATAAATAATACCTATTTGAGTTGGCCTTGGGCATAGCAATATATTTAAATATTAAATTAAAATTATAATAATCAGCATTTAGTAGTACACGCAAATTTAAGGAGCAGAAGAGAACGGAAGAGTCGAAAAGAGACGTTCTAGGCGAAAGTTTATCGATCAAATTGGCGATGGTTTATCGATCAAAATGGGCCAGATTAGGAGTACCGTTAACCGACGAGCATGTATGCGTAGGTATATGGATGTGGAGGAAGCGAGAGAGGTGTGTCAGGATCGTTCCAAATGGAAGTCTGTAATCTCTGCCAACCCCTCTGGGTGACAGGCGTGAGTGTTTATGTATGTAGTAGTATAAGCATCTCAAAGTTGTGTTCTCTTAGTCTTAACAAATTATAGCGACAACCATCACAAGCTTTTGTTCACAAACGCGTGACAAACACGTTGTATAAAAAACACAATGATTCACAACAAAGTACGAATTACTCAAAACTTTAAAAAAACACGCACTGGTACACATTCATAAATACGCAATAAATGTTTGATAAACCTACTTTCAAGATAGTAGCATTCTTGAAAAGGTCTACGTATTAACTTAAATAGGTCGAAGAAGATATTTCGTAGTGCGTACAACAAAGTGGTGGATTAATTTCCCGGTGTGTCTTTCCGTCCGATTACAATCTATGTCTTCAAGCTTTAAGGCAAGAGTAAGTAGGCTTTTTTAAATATAATACTTTGTAGCTCAGGGGCTAAGCGCCCGCTGTAAATTTTACAGTTCACAAGCAACCCAAATTCAATCCCCGCCGGCACCAATGAAATTGTTAATTGAGTGCTGTAGTACCACGTGCTTGTTTGTGCGTTGGGCGGTTAAGAGAAACATCGTGAAGATTCTAAGAAATAAATGTCTAAGAAATAAAAAAAATTGGATGTCAAGTGACATCCTTATGATGGATATGACATTTTCTAAAATCGTTTAGGGTAGGAGAGGAAGTTTGTGTCCAGCAGTGGGACATATATAAATAGACAGTAACCTTTTTTTTTCACTTTAAGACAGTGCGATTCACCATTATTTCACTATAGCTTTATCATCAACCAGGGTCAATGAAGTCGGTCCGGACTTATAATAATTAAAAAAAGGCCATAAATATTGCTAAATATACGCAAAACATAAAAAATAAAAAAGATCTTTACAAGAACAACAGCTGATAAGTTGTAGCCAATATTACGAATCATAAAGCAAAGTTAAAATTTATATAGAATCGCCCAAAGCTCCAATTATTCAAAATGAACGACCGGGCGGCGATGTATATCGACGTCGACGACAGCTACGGCGTGGTAACGAGGTTCGAATCCCGCGGGAATAGGTGGGCGTGCAGTGGCGGGTCCTTATAAATCGTCAACGCGGTAGCCTGCGACGGCGTAGGGTGGTCTTCGACCATACGCTGCGTCGCCCGGGTGGTCACCACCGCGTTATGTTCTCGTGACTGACAAATTAAGGATAGCGCTTGTTTGTTACATTTTATTGTAATATTTATATATTTATTGACCTGTGGTTAATAATAAGTATAGTTTATTTCTTTATTATTCGACTATAAATTAAAAATGTTGTTTGTGACTGCCTCGTCTAGTAGTCTATGTCTGCTGATGATGTGGTCGCGGGTTTGAATTCCGGGGCGGGAAAAAAATTAGTTATCGGGTATTTATGTCAAGAAATTCTCAGGAGCAATCCGGAGTAAGGAAGTTAGCGGTATTTTCCTCCCGTGCTTAGAAAAACACGTAAAGCCGTCGGTTCTGCTCTCTCTCTCTCTCTATGTCGCGTCGGATTTCCGTCTCATGGCACTATAAGAGTGAGGAAATAGAGAGTGCAGCTGTGCACACTAATACTGACCTGATTTAATAATGTCCTCTAGACCCTATATATATTTTTCGTTTACACCTATATTACCTTATATATATTTTTCGTTTACACCTATATCACCTTATATATATTTTTCGTTTACACCTATATCACCTTATATAT
>DWHP01005609.1:0-11831 GCA_018247895.1 Parnassius honrathi | reverse complement strand
GTATTTTATCGCATCTACCACGGGGAGTGCTCTGAGGAATCGTTCGGACTAATTCCAGCCGCACAATTTCACCATCGCACATCGCGACAAAACTTACGATATCAGCCATACCATCTGGATGACTGGCGGTCCACCACCGTGCGATTTAAAAGAAGTTTTCTTTCTCGCACAACTTTCTTGTGGAATCGACTACCACCAGAGATTTTTCCGGACCGATACGACTTAGGGACGTACAATAGAAAAGAGCCTACTCCTTTGTAAAAGGTTGGCAACGCATCTGCAATTTCCCTAGTGTTGCAGTTGCTCATGGGCGGCGGTAATCACTTACCATCAGGTGAGCCGTATGCTCGTTTGCCCCTTCTCCTATAAAAAAAATCCAAACTTTAGGAAAGCAGTTACTCGTAGCATCGCAGCAATAGTCAACGCAATGGTTATTGTATTTTATAAATAAACCAAGATTTTTATATTTGATTTGTTTTTTATATCACTAGACATTGGCCTCGCTTCATTTAGCACACTTTAGGACGTCATTGACAGACCGACTTGTTTTAACTTCGAATTTCAAAAATGTTATAGCGATGTGTTGTCCCTTTTTTATCAGTTGTTACATCTACTGATTGCCTTATTGCTAGTCAAGATGTCTCTTCTAATGATTGTTGACTTCCGCGGTACAAAATAATCCAAGTTAATCGTTTTCTTTAAATTCCTTTCATAATCCAATACTAGATATTTGTAAAGATTTATATATTAACAACGGACGATGCATATGTACAGCAGTAGTCTGTCGAAGTTCTTTAATGATTACGTTAAAAGTGACACGTCACCCTTTCATCAATTAAGATAACCAACTTATTTTAGAATGGAGTATACCTTCATTTGCCAGTCGAGGTTTATCACTGATGCAGGATACGCCAACACACCAATAGTTTGCATATAGAAAAAAAGTTACAATAACAACCGGGTACGTAGTAGAGGCATTCTGTAGTATACACTATGTACTTAAGGGGTAAGAACTATGCTCGAACAGATCATCAACACAAAGTAAGCAGCCTTATGCTGCCGTGTTTCGTATGGTGACTGACGAGAAACTTATTACACACTCTTTACTGATAATAAGGCATTACGTCTTAGTCCTAAGGGGAGAAAAGATCTAAGTGCTAATGAGCCACATGTACTAAATCCCTTTACCATGTGGTGGTCGGACCTGGGCTCGTTTGCCAACTAAATCTACTTTTGGCGCCCATTTCACCTTAATCAATAAAATACGAACGGGAAAAAACAGCATCCATTACAGCTAGAATAGTCCACTGCTGAACACAAGCCTTACCCATGGATTAATATTAACTACACAATTCACATCATACTTTTTTTTTAATTTAAGCTTATGTTTAAAAATGTTTATAAATATGAAGGGACGTGTGAAACATGATCCAATTATAAAAACTCGTAACTCGCTATGCGCACGCGCCCCTATCATAAATGTAAAGAGTACATTCATCTGGATCGATTTAGCTTACATAAAGTAAGAACGTTTTTGTTATGGATATGGTAATGGCCTAATCAATCAAAAAAAATTAAATGATTACGCCAGTAATGATGTCCACTTATCCGATTCCAATTTCTAATTAACTTCACAATAAATATTACAGTAACAAGGTGTACGCATACTCTCATTCGCCCTAATCTACTTGCATTTTTTTCTATATAATAAGGTTGTAAAACGAGCACACAGTCCATCTGATGGTAAGTGGATGCTATGGCTCATAGACGTCAATATTTATCCTCGATTAAGAATCGAAATTCGTATGCGTTATCACCTCCGAGAACTTAGATGGAATGTCTCGTTTCCAGTAAGGTATCCGGTTCTCTACCCTCACCATACGAAACACAACAGCATTAAGCTGCTATTTTACGCTGATATTCTGTGAGAGAGTGGGCCTACCCCGGTTGAGCCAACCCATTTGTGCTACAACCATAATATAGCTGCAGCGTGGTTCTACCTCGTACACATTTGTTCCTATTAATGGCTTATTTTTGCACAAATATTGTGCGCTGCGACTCGAACCGGTAAAGATCACCATATTTCCTGATTTAAGTTCCATGGGTACTTATTTATAGGATATAAGTCTAGATAGTATTTAAGTCTAATCACTATAATTTAATTTTGTTTTCTTGCGCAGTAACAAGATGTGTTATAAATCAACGTCCTCCCTGAAAACTATTTTTGACTGAACATTACGACCGTCTGTTTTACGCGATATCTAATTTCTACTCGTCCGAACGACCGCAAGTTCATGGAAACCAGATGAGGAAGCAGTAACGTTTCATGTATATAGGCCAATATGTCAGACTATTAGACCGTTAACCCGATGCGATCAGCGCAGTTTCAATGATTACACTCAAAAACTTGAATATTCCAATGTTTTTCTCTTCATTAAGGCCTCTAAAATTTTGTTAAAACAACAGTTTATAGACACTGAAACTCTATACATAGCTTGGTTTAGGTAAATATCTTAACGGTAATAATTCTATTTTTGATGCGTCCGCAATTTCAATCCCAATTTATTCCTAGACTTAATGTCATGATAAATTTAGGGAAGCCTCTGACCGTAAGCTTTTTGCAATCGTCACTTTTTCTCAAATTTATTACGTTTTTGCTATGTCCAAAATAGGTTTAATTTTCGAAAAAGGTTACTTACATCGATTTAGCGGAATCTTTTACTTTAACTGATTTTAACGGATTCAATTATATGAGTTTTGAAACTATTGCAGATATCCAGTCGTCTGCAATATCGGCATGAATGATTCAGTAATATGACTCCTTTAGTTCGAGTGTGAAGTTTATTTCGTTTGTTAACAAACAGGGAAACTCCAACATTATTCCTATCCATAGCTCGCTGACTGTATCATTTCATATTTGCCAGTACAATTTATTTAACCCATTTATAACCTTTATAGCCTTCCGGCCACTGAACCACGCTTCGACTGTAACCTCCCGTAATCACCAATAACCCATGCCGCAGCGAATTTATTAAAAGACTACATTGAAATGCTATTTAATACATAATATTTACGTACCTACATACATTGCTTTTTCTGTTAGAATGATTTTCTAATAACATTTTATAACAATATTTTATGTGTCGGTATAATAATATCCTTACCTACGAAATAACCAATTGAATTCTTTAAAGAAGCGGATTTATCTGAAACCAAGACGAAGTTAGTAGAATGCTTCAACATAAAAAACAAAAAATATTGATTAATTTAAGGCAAATTGCAATAATACATTGGAAAATAGATATACTAATATGAAATAACTAAAAGTCAACATCAAACTATTGACGCCTCCAAACCATATCTCAAACTTTAAAATAAGAGCCTAATGTCCCACTCCTGGGCCGAAGCCTCGCCTAACTTCTAAAAGGGTTTTAATGCAAGGATATTTTAATTATAGTTAAACGCGCCGTTTGTGATTGTGTGTGACTCTGTACCGACTTTATTTTGTACCGATTTTTGAGGTTTGGGGCAACAATTACGAACAAACAACTAAAACCCGTCAATTTCTCGAGTCTACATCTAAACAACGCTCGTGAACAACGCATTATAATGAAAACAATCACAAGCTCCATAGAGTCAGTACTTCCTTCATGATACAATATATACGCTTTTACAGCAAAGTCCTCAATAAGTTTTGAGATGTATTCATACCATACTATATCAACATCTTGGAGTGTGAGGAAGATTTCTCGTCGATGGATCCCTCGTTTGCTCTCTGAAAGCGAAAAACGGACTCGTGGATTAGTGCCATGAAACGTCTACGTTTTGAAAACAGGACATCTAGCCGTGTTTCAGAAATCGTTACTGGTGACGAGACGTGGATCTATCAATATGATCAAATAAAAGGCAATCATCGGTATGGGTCTACTCAGAAGGAGAGTTACCGACAAAACTGAAAAAACCTTGCAAATCGTCAAAGAAATGGTGGTTAGATTTTTTCGCGGAGCGGACATTTGACGTCATTGCTGGAAAATTGTAGGTCAGTCAACTCTACTAAATACTACAGTTGCATTACCCAAAGCTTTTCAAGCTTTGCGGGAGAGAAGACCAAAGACCGGGCTACGGGGAATCATGCTGCATCACGATAACACCTCTTCACATACCTCCCTTAGAGCAAAAGCAATCTGGTATTGAAACTCTAAGTCACCCACCCTACAGCCCTGACTTAGCTCCTTGTGATTTCTTTTTGTTCCCAAGAGTCAAAGAAAAAATTAAAGGCAAGTTTTTTTCAAGCGCCGAAGAAGCCGTGACTGCCTACGAAGAAGCGATTTCCGACCTGTCAGATCAAGACTGGCAAAAGTGTTTTCAGAGATGCTTTAGGCGAATGGAACTTTGTATAGAGCATGATGGAGAATATTTTGAAAAGATGTAAAATAAATATTAATATTATCCAGAATACTTCTTGTATATCTCAAAACTTATTGAGTGTCCAACGTATAAAACTATGGTTGGCAACCAGCTAGTCAAGCGTGGCAACTATGGCAAAATTTCTCCTATGGGGTAATCTACGGAGAAAGCCTATGCTGAGTTATAGACTTTTATAGGCTATAATGGATGGATGGGAGGAAGGTTCTAGATTAAATCTAAATATAGTTAGAGAGGTTAGGCTTAGGATTAGCCCCCCAACAGTATTTTTCTAAATGGCTTCGTTTCTAATATGTTGCAACCGCAATGGCTTTCATTTACTGCCCGGCAGAAATAATTTACTTATTTTAATAACTTACAGCCATCTATTTTCTACACAAAATGTTAGTTTTACTCGCCGTACAGATTATTTTCACAAACAAACACGCAAGGCAGATTCCAAAGTTTAGCTATATTAAAAGCTTCATAAAGCTGACCCTGGTTGGCTGCGCCGTCTCCGTATAAAGCAAAACATACACCACCATCGCCTTTGTACTTGTGTGCAAATGCAAGACCAACTCCCAATGGCATCTAAACAAGATACGATTTAATTTTTAACGAGCAAGTAAATTAGGTTTGTTAAAGTTCAAAAGCTAAAAGACGTGTTGTTGTGGCGTTAAATAATCCAGCACAAAATTATAACATTTCAGAAAAATCTTATAGCATTCGTTAGATGGTGACGATGTAACTAACCATTTTAGGTTTTCAGTCGTAAAATACCCAGGCGAGCGATAGGAGGAAGCATCGAAAGGTATTCGCCAGCCAAGGATGAAGATTAAGGCAAATGTTCCCTGCAATGGGAGAAACTATGTCCATTGTCCAGCCACAGACTATTACAGGTTGATGAATTACGAAAATATTTAAAACAACAACAGTTGCGTCGTCTTGCATCTAAAGAGTCTAACATTCAAATTGTTTGTCACGTGGTAGAGCCATGCTGCAGTTATATTAGTAGTATAGTAGTAGCACGAATGAGTCGGCTCAACCGGGGAAGGACCACGCTCTCACGGAATACCGACGACAAATGGTAGCTTATTGCTGCTGTGCTTCGTATGGTGAGTATAGAGAACTGGAGACCCTTTTTACTGGAAACGAGGCATTCCACCTAATTCCTCACGGGCGACAACGCATCTGTATTTTGATACGTAATCGAGGATAGATGTAGATGTCTATGGGCCACAGCAACCAATTACCATCAGGTGGACTGTGTGTTCGTTTGTCACCCTATCCTATAAAAAAATGATTGTAAGTTTTTTGTGGAAATAGTAAAAAAAATATTACATCATCACCTGAGCACCTACGATTCCATTTCCGCCATAAAAGTTCTTACTATATAAATGCATTGAGCCGCCTTTGCCACGAGAACACCCGGTTCTACGACCGGCGAGTTCAGACAGCATGCCTAAAACTCCACAACCCATTAACTGTGTCCATCCGTGACATCGGTATGAGGTGACAGCTGTATCGACGTTTCGCATCATTGAATGTATACCTACAGCTACTGCTTCTTGACCTGACAGGATATTAAATACTACCTTAATACACGTTTTGAGGGAATAAACAGATGTACAAAAAGTCCTAAGTCAAATTAGTTTGATTTTGATGATTTAGTTTATATAAAAATTGTGTCAATATTAAATATTATTATTACTGAATGCATAGAGAATCCAATTTTCATCAACAAACCCATGGTGGACTGCAGTAGTCATAATGATAATAATGTTACATGAAATTATAGGTAATAACAGTTTATTTCTTACCTAAGTACAAGTGACAAAAGCCACGAATTAGTTTTTCTCTGTACATTTTACCAGCTGCCGTTTCCATTTCTCTCAATATTACCATCCTTTCATAAAGTTTAAGGGCATCTTCAGAAGTTAATGTTACGGTGGTTTCCGGACCTTTATCCAATTTATGAAGTTTATATTGCTATGAAGCAAAAAAGTAATGTATTTATAATTACCATCTCAAAGTTTTGATGTATCTTATAAATATTTAAGTAGGTGGATATTAAGTAGTTTCGCTAAAACTGGCGATATACCTACCTAATGCGGACATAAAAAAAATTTATCATGTTCACACCAAATTGCTGATAATGTCATATATTGACTGAAAAGTCAGCAAACTAGTTATACCCTCGTAGAAATCACATACCGTCACCAGCGTAAAACGTAAATAAAAGGACGCAGATGATTCAAAGTCCTCAATGGTATATTTTTGACCAGATCAAAGGTTTATTGTAGAATTGTGGAATAAAACGGGCACTCGTCGTCTTTTCATAAAGTACCATCACCACCCACTCATCTCATCTTAATTCTCATCAGATTTTGTAGCTTTGTTAAGAATAAAGCAATGTTAAAAAAATTAAATTTTGTTAGTTTAATTCTGACCCTATCATGTTGTTGCAGAGGTAGAGCACTGAGCAAAATCTCTAAACAGCGAGCTTGTTGCATTTGTTCGCTTTTCCATTGGCCCGGCACTTACTGAGTATATCTCGTTTTCTACATTTGTAGTGATTATTAACTTCAATTCACACCAGATGTATGCTTAGCGGTCCACTACTGTGCGGTTTACTAGAAGTTTTCTTTCTCGCACGATTTCTTTAGAATCGTTTACCATCGGTGATTTTTCCAGACCGATTCGACTTAGCAAGCAGCACACAAGCGTTATGAACATCAATATACCAGCCCACATAGAACTTTGAGTTCTGTTAGAGGCTTATAAGAGTGTTGAAAAGATTTTGTATCCTTATAAGAGTGGTTTATGAGTCATTACACAGCTCAAGCTGCATAAAGTCTGTATTATGGGATCTAAGGAAGCTTAGGGATCTCAATCAGAATATGAAAACTACTATACAACATTAAGTACTTTGTAACACTTTAATCCGATTTTATCATTAAAGCTGTATAGAAGCTGTTTTTGGACGTTGTCACATGCTTATTACAGCTCTAAGTGTTATTATAATATCATTCAAATATTATTTCTTTATAATGGTGTATGCAAAATCCCTTCTAAAGCCTATTCTTATGGCTTAATTGTACGCTCTTGTAAATACAATAGTTTTATGACTTTTGTCTGTGAGAGTGATATAAAACTAAAAAAATAAATAACGTATAAGTGATAGAATATCGCCATTTTGTGTGCGTAATTGCGTGATATTGTGCTAGTTAAAAAAAATAATTTGATATAATGATATATGACAATAATGATGAGGAAAAAAAGGAAAAAATTTAGTGCAGTTAGACGAAGGATTAAAAAGGAATATTTAAATATTACAAATTGTCAACGAAATAATAATGATACTAAAGAATATAGAAAAACTTTAATAGATCAGACAACCTATAGTCAAACGTCAATCCTATCGACGTCTAACAAAAAGGGTTCCGTAGGAAAACCTTAAACATTGCTTTCATAGTTTATGTTACTTGTAGCTGTAGTGTTTTGTCCTTTTCTCTCGTCATCAATGTCGGTTCTAACAATCTAGATCTTTTTCTGCTTCTTCAAAGGACGATCTTGATAGCCTTTTCACATGATACCGTAAAGTGGTCCGATCTACTAACTAAAAGCAGACAATTTTTATCCTTGACTAATGTGTTAGCATCTAATCGCTTTTTTTGCCATCTTAAAATGCCTTTTGATTTCCGCGCACTTGGTACAATGAAAAGGCAATTTTCCCCTTTCTTTCCATCATTTAAAATAGCATATTTTAATTAAAAGTAAAATAAAACAAGTATAAGATACACAACAAAGAAATAATACGTCACAATAAGTTAAGTATTAAATAAAGCAGCTAACTCTTTAGGGTTTGCCGTACGTACGAGTACGTGAGGAACGAGAATGAACCTATCAACTAAACACAATAAGAAAATCAAAGGTTTTTCTCAACAATTACGTGTGGTGTTTTAAAAACTACTATACAGCGTAAGTAATAAAAATATTCTATTATATTATATATTATCTATTATATACAACTGATTAAAAACTAATGGCTGTATGATAGAATCCATAACATACATAGTACATCTACCAAGA
Source organism: Parnassius honrathi (assembly GCA_018247895.1). Classification (NCBI taxonomy): domain Eukaryota; kingdom Metazoa; phylum Arthropoda; class Insecta; order Lepidoptera; family Papilionidae; genus Parnassius; species Parnassius honrathi. The sequence goes on along the minus strand of DWHP01005609.1, from coordinate 3,335 downwards.
CTGTAAGACCCTTGAATAATCTTTTTGGCTGTTTAGGAAATTGTCGCCATTTTAGGACCTACAAAAACAAAATTTAAATTGTAAATTTAGGAATATGAGACATTAGTTTTAACCTATGCCATTATTTTCAGTTTAACTACTGACTACTGTGCCCTAATGTGCATTAATACTCACTAATTTAATTATTTTCTTATTCTAACCTATAAAATCAATATTTACTTACTCTATCTAATATTTTGTTCGTATTATATTTCGTTATTTTGCTATCGCGGACTTTTTTTGATAGAAATCATATACAAGTTTACCGTAAATCTAATTTTACACTTTCAATTCACAAGTTATCACCGTAAAAACTCAACTCCAATCCGAGTAATGTTAATACGTAATATAATCTTTCACTTAATGTCGCTATCATTCAATAAAGTATATAAAAAATATAATAAGTTCTTTTTGTCATAAATTCATTTGTGATTCCGTTCAAACACTAATTTAGAACGTTTATGTAGATAAGATACTTATACGGTAATATCTATAGTGTAATAGTTTCCCTGAACACCAAATAACAGTTGTAATACATCTATTATACAGCCTCTTTATCTTTGTACAGCTACTGTACAGCGCTACTAACGCATAAAGCTGTATAATTTGTGCCAATTTTTTAGTTATCAGAATTTTTTATTAGAATTAGTATAAATAGGAACTCCAATACAGCTCGTATACAGCTTGCATGCTGCTTGGGAGGGACTTTAAGGCAACGAGCTCACTCCTTTTTAAAGGCTGGCAACGCACCTGCAATTCCTCAGGTATTGTAGTCTTTTTGCGGACGGTGGTTGACTCTTACCATCAGGTGAGACGCGTGTTAATTTTTCCACTCATCTATAAAAATCAAATGAATAGCCAACCACTCCAACGATAACTTTAACTTTCGTGGTGCTTATTAGGCAAACAACATCAATCAACTATGATTACTAACATGGTAATAATGTCCTCCAGACCGAATTTCGGTCATGGCAGCCTGCCTCAACGGAGACTAGCCATCGGCGCAGGACAGGATTATAGTGCCCAAGTGTATGCGCAAGCACACTTGCTTTCTCTATTCCCTCACTCTCATTATCCGATAGGACGGTAAACCGTAACGACCGAAAAGAGATCAGGCGCAGGATCAATGGCTTTACGTGCTCACCGAGGCACGGGGGTGAGACACTGGCAACGTCCTGACTCCGTGCAGTTATTGAGGATTTCTTGACAGAAAATCTCAATAATTGATTTTTCGGCCCTACCCGGGATTCGAACCCAGAACCTCATGATCAGCAGTCACACTACTACAACCACTAGACAAACGAAGCAATAAAATGGTATAAAATAATGATATAACTAAAAAACAGTGTCTAAATTTTCTTTCTTAACTTCCATCTATTTTTTCCACGCATGTACGAGTAAGCCCTTAAGAGATACTACTTATTTAGCCGAAAGGAAAATTGACTAATGATTATTAAATAATTAAATTTTTTTTATTGTCTGTAATCGTTTTTGGGATACCTAGATACTTGGCTATTTCTGCCGTCAAATAGTAGTGCGTGCACCGCTGTACTATGGTCAGAAGAGTAGAATAGGGAGCCAGTATAATTACTGGCTCTGGCTGGGAGGTATTTTACCTTGATCCTCAGAGATGACAACGCATCTGTAGCCTTTTTATACCAGGTGGACTGTGATTCCGTTTGTCACTTCAATATTATAAAAATGATAAAATGAATATGAAAGAAAATTCTAAATTTTACCATGGTTTCAAATGTAGCTTCAGGCGCTGTGGCATATTGCCTGATCAAATTAAATATAAAAGTATAAGGTGCGCCAGTTCTCTAAAAAAAAAGAGATTGCGTTTATATAATATTATGTACAGTCAGAAGCATATTTAAAAATTTTGTCTAAGGAAAGCGGAGTCAAGAGATATAATTTGTATTGATGAAATTTTTTTTCAGTGAAGACCTATCGCTCTCACTACACTACAGTCCATCACAAGTCAATACTCAATAATTCTCCAAGGGAATGCTACAAAACACGGTCCAGAACCACTGGCATCTAGCGACTTCCCGTTTCCACATCTCTAACTAGGTCTTCACACCATCTAATGTCTCGGTCGGTCCTCTGCACTTCGCTTAACAGTAAGAGGTAGCAACGTTTCTTTCTCATCAGTTGTCGCTTCTTCTAGCTACACGGCTACTTCAGCTTACTAAATCCGTAGGGCTAAGTATAGTACAGTTACTCTGTTTCTACTGCGGATATCGTCATTACGAAATTTATTATCTATCACACAAAGAAACTACAAGCATAGCCCTGTTCATAGCTCGCAGAGTGATCTTAAGCGTCCTCATACAACCAGCAGTGAAAGACCATTCATATATGTCATCACTGGCTACGTGCACTGGTTGTAAGTACTTATTTTCAAGTTTTAGGTATACGTGACGAGATGAATCGTAATCTTCCGAACAATGCCCAGGTGAGTCTTGGTGCTGTTCTCGGTTTTGTCCATGTTTATTTAAGACCAATCCTTTGAGGCAATTGAACATAGTGTTGAGGTCCTCCAGCGGCTCTGTCATGAGACTATATCGTCGGCAAATCGAATGTGTGTTAATACACTACTATTTTATACTCGCCGTTGATATTAATACCGTATCCTTTTCCAGTTCAGTAGCTTTAAAACGTTCTCGAACGGAACAGTGAACACATTCGAGATTACAACCTCTCCCCTTCCATTCGATTTCAGATAACTGTTTCACACTTTCAGCGCTTTAATATACCGATAACATTAATCAACTTGGCACCGCTAAAGGGACTGTAGCACCACTCAAATTTGAACGGAATCAAAGGTATTTTCATAGTCTACGAGTATATGCGCAAGACAATGTGGCAGATTGTACTTCTCTGTTTTCTTACAATTTGCCGAAGGGTATGCATGTGGTCTATAATACTAAAGTTTTTTCGGAAATCCGCTTGTTTGGAAGGTTAAAAGTCATCAAGTCTGTTTGCAAGACGATTCGTAATGAATCTCGAAAACACCATGTGACTCGTCTCAGAAGTGAAATCGGTCTACAGTTCTTTAATAGTGTTGTCACCTTTAAGACCATCACACTTCTGCTTCGCGCCTCATTCGTAGTTCCACCACAGAACACTAATACCGTTCTTCCACCATGGAGAACTTGAAGAGCTTTTGAAGAACTTTAGGTACATATTTTCCACGCGCATTCACGTGCGTGTGTATGTGTGTGTGTGTGTGTGTGTGTGTGTGTGTGTGTGTGTGTGTATGTGTGTGTGTGTGTGTGTGTGTGTGTGTGTGT
>DWHP01005608.1:0-11832 GCA_018247895.1 Parnassius honrathi | reverse complement strand
GCCAACATTCGCTTGATATGTTCTGTTTTTGTTATCAAAATAAAATAGTCTTTTTGTAATGAACTAAAACCTGACTTTTATATAGAGAATTTTGAATAGATTTTATAATGCCAAACTTCTTCATGGAAAAGTAGTCTCCAAATATAAGTTTTAATAGTTTTAAGCGCTGCGGGTAGGTGGCGTCGCAGGCGACCGCTCGGGATTTGCCGGGCGCATGCGACTGCATGAGAATTTTAAGGGGACTGAGGGTATTATACCACAAATTTAGTAAATTTTTTATTTCTTTTATACACATTTTTTATTTACTTACATTTATAGTACACCTTAATTAAAGGATTACAAAGGGAGGTTTGTACAAATTTTCTTGCTACAGCGTTTCTGCTATGATTATTAGCGTTATTTCTTCGTGAATTGTCTACTGCTGGTCATAAACTTTTTCTGTAATATATTATCAAACTCAATATCGAGGTGCACTGTCATTATATTATTTATCGTTATGTTGTCTCCTTTCTTACTTAGGGGTTAGTTTTCGTACCACATATTTACCAATCTTTGCCACCAGATGCCAGACGCACTGCTGTGTTCTAGTACGGAGGTAATATGGAGTCATTATAGTTACAGGCTGCGAGATATTATATTTGAAAGAAAGAAAAGAAGAAAGAAAGAGATATTTATTCGGCCATTTCTTAACAAAATAGCACTAAATAATCAAAATAAACATTATGTATAGATAATCGTATAACTAGACTTAATTATACACTTACAATGAAAAATGAAACAAAAATTTTTTGACAAAGCCGATAGGTACACAATACATATAATTTTTATATTCCACACATTGGCTGTAGGTGCCCTTATATTTAAATAGCTACTAACCGTCAGACAGACTGTAAGTTTGTAAGATATTTCAGTTTTGTAAAGAAATATTTCAGAAGATATATTTCATTATTTAACGGCTACAGGTGGACAAAATTCCTGAGACATTCTCTACCAAGCTACCTGCAAATAGTTCAGAGATAAACATAAAACTTTTAGAGGTTGTCTTTATTTTCTTTCCGTGTTGTGCAGGAATTATACACATAAGTTGGTTATTTTACTATCTGTTGGACGCCTTAAGATGCTTTAGAATTTTTAGTGAACAGTTACGACTTTATGGGGCGAGATGATATCTATTTTCTTTTAACCCTTACGCAACAAATATTTTCGCAAAGAAGTGTCAAATTTTATTTAATAAGTCGGGGAAAAAGCCTCGTCGTATTTACGCAAGGCTTAGTTTTTCAAATTTTAACTATATTTTATTATAATATATAAGTGCTATTTTATTCAAAAACTTGTTGCCATCTTGTAGGTAGTGATATAATCCCGTTGCTGTAGAAATCTTGGGATTTTGATTGAAAAAGCTCTCCTGATGTTAACCTAGCACTACTCAAAGAATTTTGAAGAGACCAAAACAGGTGGAAATCTGAGGGTGTAAGATCAGGACCATAATATTATGATGAATGCATTTATACTTCCCAACCAAGCTCTCTCTCTCTTTTGATGAGTGGTCAAAGATGTATGTGGTATGGCTTTATCATAATGAAAGGCCGTTCTTTATTTGATGATGAATTCCGACCGTCTTTTCTTAATGTATCGATTAAGTCTCAACAGTTGTAGGTAGTAGAGATCCAAATCGATGGTTTTGCCCAGCGGTAAAAGCTCATAATAAACGATATCCTTCTAATCCCACCATACACAGAGCACCACTTTATAGTGTGTTGAACCACATTTCACCACAGTCGATAGAGCTTGATTACTCTTTGACCATAACCTTTTTCGCATATTCCTCGCTACGCTCCTGTGATTTCTGATAGGGTTATTAAGGCAAGAAAATATCCGCCGCGCTGCCTCAATGGGTTTTGGCGAACTTGACATGTCTTCGAAATATTTTTTTTCTTGATTCTCAGACAAGAAGATTTCCTCACGATGTTTCCCTTCACCGCAGAGCACGTTGTAAATCTGCACTTAAAATTGCAATTAACAATTTCGTTGGTGCCGGCGGGGATCGAACCCGGGTTGCTCGCGTACTGTGTAATTTACAGCGACCGCTTAGCCTCTGAGCTACCACGACTCATTGTAAACATCCCTGTATATTTTATTTACGAAACTATAATTTCGTTCACCTGTTTCTATATCGAGCACGTCACGTAAATAATCAATATTCTGTGTCATAAATAAGTTTGAACATTATTTACGCGAGATACATAAACGCTAAAATCTGATGTTTTAAAAATTTAAATCTTATTTTCTTAACAGTAGAGTTCAAAATTATTTACAACAGCAGAGTCACAAAACCATGAAATGTTTCATTTAGTAATGAAATATATTTACGGAAAAGTCTCTATGTTAATGAATCATAAAATCAAAATAAGATTACGAGAAATAGCAGCTACGCTGTAAAACTGCTTTACATATAGGTGAAGGAATGTTTACATAAACAAAAATATTAAGTGCAATGACGAAGTAAGTAAAATAATGCAAATTTAAATTTTTATTGCAATTTTACAACAAGAATTGCAAGTTTCGTAAACGAATTAAAACTTGGTATTCAGTGAGCTTAAATTGTTATTGGTAAACAGAACTATAACTCACTAAAGCTTTGCTGGAACAGGAAGCACTTCTCTGAAATTTTGCGTTACTGTTTTTACCGACTTCCGAGTTTCATTGCTCATACAATGTGAATAGCACTCTTTGAAAAATATAGAGCTCACGTGGTGTTACTACTGAGTGTTAATAGAACGTCTGTTTTAATAAAAGTGCAAAAATATTAATTACATTAATAAGCATTTTTATTTTAGTTGTTTATAAATGTTTCTTATTTAGGAAAAAGCTATAAATCGTTTTTAGCGATTTAGGCTAATTCTCCAAACTTCCTCATAACGGAACCCTTTTTACTGGAAACGAAACACTCCATCTTAGTCCTTACGGGTGACAACGCATCTGCATTTTAATTTGCAATCGAGGATATATGTTGAAGTCTATGGGCCGCAGCAATAATCTACCATCAGGTGGACTGTGTGCTCGTTTGTCACCCTATCCTATAAAAAAATTTCGAGGCTGTTCACAAGATTTTGGCTGCGGAAAATAGTCGTTATAGACTATGTATAAGCCGTTAAGGAAATTTATTATAAGTCAAAAACCCTGGTCGTGGCAGTTAGTAGTTTACATAATTATATTTCCGTATTTTAATAGGTTTTTAACAATATTTTTTGTAAAGCAAGGACTAAATATTTAGTTTTAAACATTATGCTAATACCTATATAGGTGTAGTTATCCACTAATTAGCTGAAATATCTTAGCTTTAGCTTATGTTGCGCATTAAGAAATTTTCACTATCGGATCGGAGATTTTGATTCAGATGATATGGCCATACGAGGGGTATACTGAACTGTTTTTTTTTAAATATGATAAAGGTACACGCAGTACACATGATGGGAAGTGAAATAATAAGCCGCTTTAATTAATTAATCGCTAAATTAATTAGTCGCTATATTTTTGTCAGTGACTGCAATTGAGGATCGAGTCCTTCAACAAATGAGAGAAACACAGCTACGATTTTGCATAGCAACACCTTATTGTGCTCAAATGAGGTGCTTCCCTTTCTAAAACTAGCTTGTGTACTTTAAAAATCATAAAAAATCACGGCCTTAAAACGTTTTTATCTTTAAAAAAATATAAAATTCGAAATTCAAACATTTATGTGCGGTCAGGAGCACAGAACTTTCAGTGTATCCTATATACTTACCGAGTGCAACGATTTACTACCGTAACTTGGGTTACTCAGAACGATTCCATGCATACGCATGCATGCATGCTTTAGTTCTTCATACGAGCACGTAATACACCTATTCTCTGCTATAAATTTTTTCACTGCTAGCACATTTCATTTTGAAACAGCCGTCAAAGGGCGATCACTTCTTTCTTTATCTCTTAAAGTTAGTAGACCGTGCTGAAATTCGTTATACCGACGGTTGCTTTCGAAGGATATTTATCCATAAATGCCATTCGAAGTCGATAAAATGATTCGTCTGTTTTTAGGCGACATTTGAAATCGAAAAAATTATCCATTTTAAATGAATGACGATCCTTTTTGGTAAACTGGTAAATAATCGTGTTATTTTCAACATAAATTATAACTGGCCAGTATCGAATACAAAAAAATGTGTCTGTGTCTGTGTGAGTGGCCTGTCTTAATGTTGCTCCATGAGTCACGCTTGTCTAACAATAGGGTAGTACGTGCAAATGAGGTCAGCATGCGGAAAAAATGGCCCTACAACCCGTAATTAACGGCCATATCGATTTCTCACGTTTCTTTAAGCACGTTTGGTTTGTCATTTTTAAATAACAATTTGTTGAGGCCTATATTAAGCACAGTATTTGTGAAAGGCTATGATGATGATGACGAAAATTGAATGATGATGATTATGACAAATTGAATGATGATGGTTATGACAAAAAATTAGTTATGTTTGAATTATTTATGGCAGTTTTAGACAAAAAAAATATTTTTCAATCGTCAGGTTATTACGTTTTATTAATTTTTGGGACTTTTAAAAAAAGGAATTAAACATTTTCTTTCCTATCGAGCTGACTTAGGAAGTGTACGTATATAAGTTATCACTTTTTCCTTGATCAATTTTTAGAGACAATGGTAAGACAATATCAATAAACTATATGCAGGCCACAGAATAGGAAATGGGTTAAGATAAGCACAATTTGATTGGTGCAGACAGCGGAAATAATTATGAGTGTAGTAACTTGCTGCCTTACATCCCACGGGTGTTGTAAGAGACGACAGAGGGAAGCAAACCGGTAGATGTGTAGCAGTCTAAAGTGTAGTTTTCCTAATAATAAATAAAAATAAAAAAATCTACATTTGGCCTCTCGCCCGCCAAAAGTGGCAATTATGGCATTTGCCATATATATCTATGGGGTGGGAACTCCAAAGGTGAGGCCAATGTTCTGCAGTAGACTTGCATTAGACACAGTGTAGTGCCGGTTTAAGAATTTTTACCACTGTCGTCAAAAGGGTGTTGTAAGCAGGCCTCCGCCACTCGCTTAAGGTCACGCGTTATATGCCTATGGCGCGGTTTACATTTTGAGAAGTGACAAGTGCGAGTGGCAAGTGCAACTGACAAATGACAATGCTTAGTGCGTGTGAACAGGCAGTGACAAGTGACAAGTTGGTATTAAACACCACTTGTCACTTCTCACTTGCCACTTGTCAGTTGTCACTCGCACTTGTCACTTCTCAAAATGTAAACCGACCTTCATATTGCCAATTCACCGACAAAAGCAACTATTGTTGTGCCTACCGCTTCGCGCGCGCAGGCCACATGCGATCTTAATATTGCAATACGGAAACGTAAAGGAGATACTGACATTAGCCGTTCAGAAATTACGGAAATGTTTTCTGCGCTGAAAAAGGAACAAAATGACAAATTCACCGCCCTGATGGATAGGGTTTATAGGTATTAACATGCACACAGAGCAAAATAAGGCTATTTCTAGTTCCAATTTAAGCCAAAAATATGATGAATTACTATCAAGAATAAGTTCTTCAGAACAGGAAAAAACTCTAGAGAACAAACTGGAGCAGATGGAGCATCGTCATCGCAGCTCGAGCATTAAGTTTTATTTTTTAAGTGTTATTAAGTACGTAATTTACCCAAAAAAAAACGAGGTATCGAAAGAAGACCTAGTAAATATTATAAAAGGTAGGAGCTGCCATCAGTGTACCAATTCAACTGGAAGAGATCCGTGACATTTATCGCATAAACACTTAGAAAGATAATAACCAGCCCATAGTAGCGGACTTGACAACTGTGTTCTTAAAGAATAAAATTGTTAAGTCTGTCAAGGAATACAACAAAAAATATACGAGCTGCAAGTTGAATACCACAAACTTAAAACTTGATGGTCCACCCAAACCGATTTTCGTGTCTGAGAGTTTGACAATTAAGGCGAAGAAACTCTTCTTTTTGACCAGGGACGTTTATTAAGTGCCATATTTTGCTTATTTACCATGCTTGATAAACGGGTGAGGTAATCCATCTTCTATTTCATTTCCTTTTTTCGCTATTACGACACCCACGGGTTGATACTGTGCAATGGAATCTCTTACGCAGCATTAAAAGAAGTCAGTGATGGAAAATTTAGACGAAATTACTTTTTGTAAAAAAAAATCTAGCGCCATTAGTGCCCACCACTCTTTGGCAGCTCTTTCGTGGCAAAGAAAAACTCCACCCATTATTTTATTGAAGAAAGTAGCACCAAAATATAGACGTTAATTTCTTTACCCCTGTAATTACGTGCAACTCTTGGGACCTGAATCTTTCCCTGAACAGAACGTGCGATCAGAACGTACCCGTGCAAAGCTTCATGGAAAACCATGAACTTCGTACGTGGGAGATAAAAATTTCCTACACTCTGTTTAAGACTAAAGTTACCTCAGATACACAAAGTACTTTGTTCTGTATCCGTTATTACAGCACTGCTGGTGCCACATCTGCAGATCGACTAAAAGATGATCGTAAAACGTCTAAGGGGAGATAAGATCTACATCTCAATTCAGTAAAATAAATGCGCAAACATTAGTTACTATAAAAACAGAATTTAAATAATACATAAATAGAAATCTGTAGCAGATATACCTCCCGCCTACCGAGTAAATAATTTTCTCACAAATTCAACACGAACCAAACTCCGTTTCCATAAATCGAGATTATAAATCTGGCCTTAAAGTTTAATTAAAAGCTTTGCTTTATGTTTTTCTAAAATCACCTGTTTAAAAATCGTAGAGCAGGGGTTTGTTATAAAAGTATGTTAAACGTTATATCAAGATTTAATTTTGGTTTTCATTTCTTCTATGTACGTTTTGGAAAGTTTGAATCAGTATTCCTTGAAATCTGAGATAAATATATATCTCTATATATAAAATTAGCTGTCGGTTAGTCTCACTAAAAGTCAAAAACGGCTTGACCAACTTTAATGATATTTTTGTGTGTGAATGGGTTCCTAAATTTCCAAAATTTGCTTTTAAACCTGGTAGGTGGCGCTTCTGTCGAAATCCAGAAATCACCCTTGCAAAGTCAGGGTGGAGCGCTAAAAATATTTATTCGCTTCAAAATATTTAATCGCATTAATATAGTCTCCTCCATATATTGTTCATTCATATATTGCTTCACTTATAGAGACTCAAAAATAAAAAAAATACATCCTTCAACATTTAATATGCTACTATTATTGAATAAATGAACACACTATAAAATAACGACCTGATAGAGCTGTTTGAAACGTATACCTTGTACTACTGCGATACTATATTGAGTACCTATTCAGTAATAAACTATCATTAGTACAATTATCAAAAGTCCGCTATTGAACATAGGCCTTCTCCAAGTAATGCTACAAAAAATGGTCCTGAGCTACCTACATCTATCGACTTCCTGCATTTCTTACCGTATCATCTAATGGGGCACCGCCCCACACTTCTCTTACAGGAACGAGAATGCTACTCGAAACCCTTTCTTTGTCAAGTCTTGTTTGTACATGTAGCTCGATATGGTCGGTACTGTGATACTTTTTCTTACCTTTAGATCCGTTGAACTAGGTCAGTTACTGTGTTTTACTGCGGACATCCACATTAAGAAAAATATTACGCAGAGTATCGTACAAAATTATGGTAAAGTACATAAATGTCTGATAATGATACAGGTAAGTTTCTTGCTGGTTCTCATCAGGATTGAGGTATTTTCGAAACATTGGTAGATAAAAAAATCTTTCAGTAATATGAAGAGGAACGGAGATCGGTATAGAGGTGTAAAGAGTAAAAATATTGCCGTATCGGCTTTAGCTAGATTTGTTTTGATTAATTTTGGAAAGTTAGTTATTTGTAAAATTTTATGGTAATTTTCATGTATTTTGCTGCAGTCCCATTTCCATTATATATAATGTTAGTTCGTTTGTACGTCTTATATAAAAATGGTAGAAATTATTAAAATATAAAAACGATAAGGTAATATTCCCGATGAAAGTATAAACTCCTTTTGCTTAATTAAAGTCAGCACTCTTCAGACTTCTTCCTAAACATTTAAAGGCAAATTGTTCATGAAGGCGATACGTCTAGAGTAAAAGCAAAAAGGGAAAATTCGTGATCTAACAAAAATCTTTTGAGTTCGAATAATAAACGAATTCCTGCTAAATTCCCCGACGTGCTTATTAAACTTTCGGAACGTATTTATTTGTTTTTCTTTACATTATTTTGTGCACATAAAGCTCATAACGTGATAGCTCATGGACTAAGTATATAGTTAATTACGCAATAGCTAATGGACTTGAGTTCAATCCTCAACAGCACTAATGAAATTGTTAATTGTGACTTGGAATTTTAAGTGCTGATTTCCATCTGCTAGGATATGAATGAAAACATCATAAGGAAACCTAAATGTCTGTGGAATGACAATATTTCGAAGACACATGAAATTCACTAACACCCACTTATGATGGCCTAATGGTTTCATTACCTTCCCAGAAAAATTATGAGGCTTGTGATTATCGCTGGGACGTATATGGGCTCTACTTTTTTATTTAACACAGTAATAATAAAAATAATAACGCACTACCATGACATCCCATAGGATGCATCATCCGAGATCGTCGGTGATGAGGCTGTACTTACCGCGAACTCCGCGCCTCCGTCATTACTTCCTGGCGTGATCGGATGATCCATTCTATAATGACGTCATTTCTGTTCTGTGATAAAGGGCTTACCCCTCTATCCTTAGCCAACGAGCAATGGCAGGACCCAGCAGTACAAAGCATTTCCGACCGGGAGACCGTATGGAAGGAGAAGGAGCTCCACGGGAGATACTACAGGGCTCTACACGACCCCTTCGTAAATACAGTCGTCTCCCTCAACTGGCTACGTTTCGGGGACCTCTTCGGGGAAACCTAGATAGAGGGTTTTATCTGTGCAATACAGGATCAGGTTATTTGGACCAACAACTATCGGAGATACATCCTAAAGGATGGCGCCGTCGACGTCTGTCGAGCTTATCGCCATCTCGGTGAGTCACTTAGGCATGTCTACTCTGGTTGTTCGGCGCATTCTTACTCTGAGTACTTGCACAGGCATAACCTAGTAGCCAGAATTCTACACCAGGAGCTCGCTCTGAAATACGCTCTCGTGGACCGGAAATTGCCGTATTACAAGTACTTGTCGGAAGCCGTGCTCGAAAATGACCGCGCTAGGCTCTACTGGGACCGGACCATCATCCAAAACAGGACTATTCTTGCGAATAAGTCTCGTCTCTCGTAATTCGTCATACAGGATAATAATAATTCCGTATGACGAGAACCTCGTGAAAGCCGAAACAGATAAGCAAACAAAATATCTGGACCTGGCTCATGAAGTGCCTGAAATTTGGGGTGGGCTGCCGACCGAAATTATTCCTGTAGTCGTCTCTGCGAATGGGCTAATCCCGGTCAGCCTCTCGGGTCATCTGTGGTGACTGGGACTCCGTGAAGGACCACTCCGGGCTCAAATGCAGAAGGCGGTACTCCTCGATACCGCCCGCATTGTCCGCCGGTTTCTTTCCCTTTTCCCATAATCCTCGGCCGTTTGGTCTCCCCTGCCGCTTCCTGAGGGCTTCCATCTGGTTGGGCTCTTATTTGAAATAATACTAGTTTTTACGGATTTTATCGCGTATATTTAACTTTTTAAATACCCGTCGTTTCGAGAGCTTTACAGCACCCATGGTCACGGGTGTCCATGGGTGCTGTAAAGCTCTCAGTCCTCCCCTGGGTGTAGTGTTCGCGTAAATATAAGAAATCATTAGGCTCTTATTTATTGATGTATTTTTACGTATTTATTTTATTTTATTGATATGTATGTATATTCATCATTTTCATTCACAATTATATATTTATGGAACTCAACCAGATGAGAAAACCATATAGATACCCCAAAAATAATAACAATAATTAATTTATTGCATTACCGTGTACAATAGTTAAAGATGACATACTAATAAAGATATCAACAGTTGCCTTATCAGGCGTGCAATAGATTTGCAATTTTCATTTTAAACATATATACTATTTGCATTAAACAGGTTACATTTTTAAAATTTACACTTAACAGATGATAGATTTACAATTAACTTCTAAGATAAAATATTTAAAAAAAATGCTTATATTAGAATAAAGAACACGGTATTAACTCTTAAAATTATAGAATCGTATAAAGATGACTTTACGTAAGAGCCAAGCTGCAGCTATATTATAGTTCTAGTACGAATTGATTGATCCGTTCGTGCATCGTCGTGCGGAATACCAAACGTCAAAATCAGCTTAGTACTGCTGTATTCCATGTGGTGCGTTTAGAGAACCAGAGACCATTTTTACTGGATACTAGGCATTCCATCCTAGTCCTCAGGGAAGACAACGGATGACAGGGATGACCCATTTGCATTTTGATTCTTAATCGGGAATAGATGCAGATGTCTATAGGTCGCAGCAGCCACTTACCGTCAGGTGAACCGTGTGCTCGTTTATCACCCAAGATTAATAGTTTCCAGGAAGATTAAATGATGAACGTGAACAATGACATAGACTCAACTACGAACATCGATAAACCTTTCCGCATTATACTACCCCAATGCGTCAAATATATATATTGTTTTATTTTGATAAGTTATAAAGCAGGTATCTGCGATTTATTTTTGAAATGTATCTAAATGATAACCTTAACAGTCAATAGTGTTACGTAAGCGTTAGGTCGGTAACAATTTAAATTACACGTGTAGCGGACGAGGCATGAAAAACGTCACACCTGAGCTCGCTTCCCACCATTGCGCAACAGGAAAGCGGGGGTGTGGCGGCGGACGAGTGAAAGTGCGGTCGTCGCACCCGACCCGCGCGCCGAATGTCAATGCGAAACGCACGCGCCCAGCACACCGTATGAGAAGAGGACGCCGCGGTTATGCAGACGCGTTTGAATATGGAACGCTTTTTACCGCAAAAATCTTCTTTTTTTCTCTTAATTTAGAAATTGTTATGTACGAATATACCAGTACCATTAAAACTTAACCTATATGCAATCCACAAAAAAAACAACAACAATAAAGAAAACATAAAATAAACATTATTTAAAACAGCTGTCTATGAATAGCCAAATCATACATCATACAACACAATAGATTCGTCAGATGCCGGTTCGACAGTTTTGGAAGCTGGCCTCTGATGATACTAAACACTTGATAATATACCCACTCCGATGTTAATTCATTTTAAATTTACTATTAAAATATCCCTTTTGATTTAATTCTAGGCACATTCTATTGCGAAAAACTTGATAAGTTAAACATTAGAACTTTTATTTAAAAGTGAAAGTTCTAAAAAAGTTGATCGTACTAATATTACATAGGGAATTTGTTTTTGATCATAGTATAGGTAACTATATCATCAACAGTAACTGTGTAACAACCTACATCATATCTACAAGATAACAGAATAAAATCAGACCATGAAGGAGTATTATGAAAGTACAAACAAATAACTGTACAATATTCATCTATTAGATTTATATTCGACTGTTTCGAATAAAAACATCAGGACAAGACGCATTTATATTACAGAATATATCGATATATCTACGACATAACTACTTGCATTTCGCGCGCTTGTTTATTTAATATCAACTGAATCTACAACACATTGGGTGCGTTTGGCAGAAAAAAGTGCTAGCAAGCGCTTGTAAGCAAAATGGCGAAACTAAACAGTTTTCGGCCA
>DWHP01005607.1:0-11835 GCA_018247895.1 Parnassius honrathi | reverse complement strand
ATTGAATTTACGTTCTATAAGTGAAATCAAACCACTGGTTTCAAGGATAACGGTGTTTACACTAACACTCTGTATATTAACAATACACATTAAAATGTATTTATTATCAATTTTATTTGTATGTTAACATTTTCCCTCTGTTGCTTCTTACGACAATCACTGGGGGTAGTGGGGTATTTCGTACCGACGGAGGGAATCTGAACCAGGAGATGGACAACAGCTTCTTCTGGATAACAGTATAATAAAAATAAAATTAAAAGCTGAGGGCAACCTAGATCTCAAGGCATGGAACCCCCCGTTTGGAACCCATCTATGGGATGTTGACTTCATAGGCTATAATGGTGGTGTTGGTTAACAATTTGACCATTAATTCAAAATATATATTAGTAATAAATATATAACTGTTATTATTTGTATTATTAAGTAAAATCTATATTATTAACAGGACGGAGAGCCTTTCTTAGGAGCAGTAGATAAACTAGGAACAGCCTATGAGGATGCTACAATTGCAACAGGAATGGGTGCATACATGGCCACACCTTTATTACGTGATGCACTTGAGAAAGGAACACTTGATGAGGAATCTGCAAAGTAAGTGACAAAAGTGTTGTTACATTTTGTTATAAAATTACTTTTATTATAGAAGTATAAGTTAAAGAAATGAAGTTGAAGATGATATATTGATGATAATTATTCTAACTTATTTTCTACCACAACAATAACTTCCCAATAATCAAGTGCTATCAACTGCACAGAAAGTTTTATATTGTAACTATTGTATGTGTTAATGCAGTCTTTTCTTAACCTATCTGTACCTAAAAGGACACACATATTTGCTAAAAAATAATTGAAAATGTACACTGGAATTGCATAACTTAATTACTCCCTCTTCCTTCCACCATCGGACAACGATATGTTCTGATAGTTTCCACACTTCATTTGTTTACTTACCACACATTCGAAGTAAACGGTTTGCTACATAATTCGTCATGCATACAGCAAAAGAGTGAAATAAGTTGCCAGCATGTGTCTTTCCGTCCGATTGCAATGTGTGTGGGTGTCTTCAAGGAACAAGTGAATAGGCTTCTGTTAAGTCAGTGAGCTTCACTATCTTAGGCGACATCCCCACTTACCATCAAGTGGGATTGTAGTTAAGTACTGGCCTAAAGTAGTCAGAAAAAAGGAGTATCAAAGCTAGTCTTTAATATAGTACACTGTCTATCTGACATATACAATTTGGATATATTTGCGTTTATTGTAGTTGCCTCATATAACACTCATGGGAAAAAATTGTGAATGATGGATTCTTTTAGCCCGTCACTACTCAGCAAAACCAAAATTATACTGTTGATAAATTTTAAAAATTGTTTTAATAAATAAATAAACTCAAATAATAAATGTTACGTAAAATCTCACTCTTGTTATCTATCCAGAGGGCTAGGAAGAGAGTATGGACTTTCATTTGCCACAATCCTGACACCACTTCTTTACTTCTTGCACATCCATATATCTGCATTCTACGCATACATGCACAGCACAGATAAGGGTATTTTTAATTTTGTTGATAAACTTCCATTTACAGGGTCCTTCGCCGACTCTGCCATTCATTTATGCAACATAAATTTGCTTTGTAGCTCTTTCCTCATTCATTCTTTATACATGCCCCCTTTTTTCATCTATTTTTCATTCTGTATTTTTTGAAATTGTTACACATTTACTTTTCAGAGCTCTTGTACGAAAATGTATGGAGGTACTGTTTTACCGTGATGCCCGCTCCTTCCCTCGTTACCAGCTTGGCGTTGTGACAGCTGACGGAGTGGTTGTTGAAGAGCCTGTAGAACTAAAGCATGACTGGACACTTGCTCACATGATACAAATGAAGTGAATTATAATTTTGTAGCTTAATTTATAATAAACATTTTTTATTAAAAATGTGTTTTATTTTATATTCTCACCTTTAAAATAAGATCAAACAAGAGAGAAAAATATTTCATTCTTTTTAGTTTGCTTTTACATTTTATAATAATAACGGTCAAATTTGTCGTTTCTAAAAATATAAGTGCATAACTCTTTATTGTGAACTTCATAATTTGTGTTGATCAGCAACTTTTCATCTATTAGAGATGTATGAAAGAGTGAATGCTACAATTACTTTAATTCATACAAGTAAGGGTAAGGGTGATAAATAAGGTAATTCCTTGGGTTGTTTCAGCAATAAAAAGTAAGTAAAGTCACAGCCTATATACGTCACACTGCTGGGCACAAGCCTCCCCTCATTTCTGAAAGGGTTTTAGGACAAGGAAGTGTCCGCCGCGCTGCCCCAATGCGTATTGGCGAACTTCACATGTCTTCGTAATATTTTTTTTTCTTATTCTTCAGACATGTAGGTTTCCTCACGATGTTTTCCTTCACCGTCGAGCACGTGGTAAATCAGCACTTAAAATTGCAATTAACAATCTCATTGCTGCCGGCGGGGATCCAACCCGGGTTACTCGCGTTCTGTTATATTTACAGCGAGCGTTAACCATCTGAGCTACCACGGCTTTATAGATTAGCCAAAATTAGTTCCAAACAAGGTTGCGATTCTCTAGTCTAGTCTAGTCTTTCTAAAAAGAGCTTGCTTCACAATTTGTTCAAATTAACGTTTAGTAAGCTTAATATTCGTATACTTCAAAACTTGAAGTACTTGTGAAGGACCATATAACTCGAAGAACCAACAACCGATGGTTATGTGTATGGCGGCCACCCATCTGGCAATAGATTCGGGATGAGCCGTGGTAGATCAGATGGTTAGTGCTGGCTGTAAATTTCACAGTTCGCGAGCAAACGGGGTTCGATCCCCGCCTTACTTTTATTTGCAATTTTAAGTGCTGATTTACTACGTGCTCGGCGGCGAAGGAAAATATCGTGAGGAAACCTGTATGTCTGAGAAATAAGAAAAATAAAACGACGGGTTGCACTCCGGGAGTGCCGGCTGATGTGAAAACTTGAATATTAACGTTGTGCATTTTTGATATTTTGGACTGGTTAGGGAATAATTTTGCACGAATTGCTTTAATTATCAGTATAAAAATACTATCATTTACGTGATAGAATACAATATTTATTAATTGCGCTGTCGTACACAAACATGACAATTTATATTACATTAACAGGTTTATTTCTTAGAAATCAAGCGCAGGCATACATTTTCGACGCGCCGTAGAAAGAGAGGGGGATACTTCCTCTCCTACGCCTCGCCGGCTGTCTCTCTCCATCCGTCTTATGAATTTTCTATCAGGACACGTGACCTGACGCGAGTTGAAAATTTTTTCCCCATTACAGAAAAAGTGTACAACGCCGCTAAAGAAGTTTTCACTTCAAAATATTTCGAAGACGTGAAATTCGCCAACACGCATTGGGGCAGCGCGGCGTGCAATTCCTTTCCCTAAAATCCTCTCAGAAATGAGCGGGAGGACTGTGCCCAGGAGTGGGACGTATATAGGCTGTAATTTAATAGATTCAGGAAGTTGATTTATGCGGGGATCGTGCTTTGTGGTATTTCTTGGAAAAGACATATGTTCAGCAGTAGACTTGTGATGGACTGTAACGATGACGATGATGATGAAGCTTTTTCGGACCACTGGAATTTTGAAGAACATAGGTTGTAGTAAGAAAACTTTAGTTTTATCTAAATTAGTGAATCTTTTAGCAAATTAGTTTTATATAAAATTATTATTATTGTTATTAAATTACTGAATCTGTAATGGGATATTTAAACCTTGGGAATTCTTCAAATTATCGTGCTATACGTGGCAGATGTTTTTGGAAGTAATGGGAATTATTTGGCACTTTCGAAATATTTTCAGATACACAGAAATAAAAATGTCAGTGTAGTGTGAAACTAAGTATGTTAAATTTTTACTAGTTATCATGGTTATATTCGAGCGTCAGATTTTATAAAACTGGTTAGGCTGGCAACATCAGTTCAAAATGCGTATCAATAAATACGTAACAAAAAATAGTTTATTAGTCTCTGCCTACCCCTCTGGGTGATAGGTGTAAGTGTTTATGAAATAAAATTATGTTATTTTTCCTAATTTTTTAGGGTTCCGTATCCGAAGGGTAACCGACGGTACCCTATAACTAAGCCTCCACTATCCGTCCGTCCGTCTGTCAGCGGAGCTGTATCTCATGATCCGTAATAGGTAGACAGTTGAAAAGTTCACAGAATATGTACTTCTGTTGCCGCTATAACCAAAAATAAGAAAAATAAATAAAAAGTAAAAGGGGCTTCGCTACTAGAATCTTGTGTCATGGTACGGAACCCTTCATGCACGAGTCCGACTAGCACTTGGCCGGTTATTTTTGTTTTTCATTAAACAAAAACTTTTAAAAATGGAAAGAAATGTTCAGTCGTTTTAAGTACAAGACATTTGAGTATCGCAGTTAGTACCAGTTAACCATTAGAATATTATCGCTTCCTCTTCGCTTTCTTTATAACTGTAGACATTTTTTTGTAATCTAAGACTGCCTATTAATTATAATATATAAATAATATAAAGCCCATAGATAATTTATTGCGTTAATAGCAAGCGAACAGTAACGATATATCTAGCCCGTAAAACCAGCAATTGGTGTTTTGCATAAATGTTCCAAATTGTATTTCTACCTTTAGCAGGCCTCTGTCACTCTTGCTACCTGCGTGGAATAATTACTTACAATCACGTCGCACCCAGGGGGAAATACGCAGTTGGAGCTAGCGTGTTTTAGGCGATTGAATGTTTACGTGAGTAATTTTTTTGTAAATACTTGTTGAAATAGTTTTTGTTTAGTATTTAGTATAATTACTTGTATGATAAACTAGTTAAACGTTTTAAAGTAATTTAAAAATGATATATATTATTTTACCCATTTATTTGATAAATTTTAATGGCAAAACATCGTTCCTACTATAATTGTTGCGTGGATGGATACTAAATGAACAACAAAATGTTTCAGATATATCATTCTTTAAGTTACCGAAGGATTTTAGTAGAAAGTTATGAAACACGAACTTATTTAATTTTTATTGTTGGATAGGTACTTATAGCAAAAAGAAGTAATAATTTATCTAATACCTGCGAACTTTATTACAAAATTTAGTTGAAATTTACTTCACCATCCAAGCTACACTTACATACTTACACTTGTCTTTTGTATTTAAAATATTTTAAATTATAATAACACAAAACACTGAAATTAAAACTTTGTTTACTAAGAAAATTTTCAACTAAGGAGAATACGATTACCTCTCTGTTAGAAATCGTATTTCAAGTTTATTTGTTGTTTACTACTAAACTACTACTAAAATATGGTCAGTCGATCATAGTCAGAATAGGTATTTCACCTAAGTAACTAAATTAACATTTCGCAATGTATTTTGTTACTCTTTATTGACATCCCTTGTAACAACGGAAAGTCAAAGTTACAAACTAATATCTACGGACACTCCCGCGCGGCGATGAAGTTTTATTTAGCTTGCGAGCGCGATTTGTCTAATCAATAATAATTATGTAGGCTATTAAACGTTGGCAAGCAGTCAGCATCAAGGGACTGCAACTTCTGTACCTCTATTACATATCCACGTAGTCGGTCAAAAAAAAGTTTTGGTCTGTAACTATGTGGCGGGTATTTAGAGAAAAACTTGAGTTTAAAATCAAATTTTAGAATGTCAAAGTTTGTGTTACGTAATATTGTCTAGACGCGTCAGTGAATGAAGTTATGTAACTAAAAGATATAAAGATTATTAGCTAGTTTCGACTCCGAGGTTTGTTAAAGAGACATAGCAATGGAGGGGTTGCGTTTCGAAAGGATATCCCGGAAACTCTCTACTATATTGGTGGTTATTATGGTGTGGTTTAACACATAATAATCAAGTACACCGTAGCCCAGGGCCTTCCTAACTGTTTGTCGCGACACTCTGGGCGTCGCGGTAATATCCAAGCGGCGTCGTGAGATGATCTACAGATGGCTGTGTCGATGCGACCGAGTCGAATGAGCGCTGCCCGCATCTGCGTCTCTGTCGTCCCGTAGTAGAGTCGCGGGCGAACTGCGTCGACCTCTCCGCACGTTTCCCTTTTCCTGCGTATACATATTGTTTCAGTCAGTCAAGTGTTCAAGATCATCAGATCCTTTTTTTATAGAAGAGAGGGCAAACGAGCATACGATTCACCTGATGATAAATGACTACCGCCGCCCATAAATAACCCCAACGCCAAGGGAATCGCAGGTGCGTTGACGACCCTTTAGAAAGCTCTTTTCTTGAAGCTCCTTAGGTCGTATCGGTCCAGAAAAATCACCGGTGGTAAACTATTCCACAGAGAGGTAGTAGGCAGACGAAAACTCGTAGTGAAACGTACAGTGGTGGACCGCCAAGCATCCAGATAGTGTGGATGGTATCGGGAGGTTTGTCGAGTAGTGTGTTCTTGAAATTTGGGGCTGAGATCAATCCGAACAATTCCTCAGAGTACTCCCCGTGGTATATGCGAAAGAAAATACAAAGAGATGCAACATCTCTTCGCAACACCAATGAATCGAGCCGATTGGAAAGCACTCGGTCGTCGATGATCCAAGCCGCTCTACGCTGGATGCGGTCAAGTGGAAGGAGCTGGCACTGGGGAGCCCCGGCTCAGAGATGGGAACAGTATTCCATATGCGGCCGAACATGCGCCCTGTAAAGTTGTAGGCGGTGTGCCGGCATGAAATAGTGTCTCGCTCTGCTGAGCACGCCAAGCTTTTTAGAGGCCAATTTGGCCTTCTCTTCCAAGTGACCACGTAACTGCATGTCACTCGAAATGTCGACGCCGAGGATTCCGATACTGGCTGAGGTAAGAAGGGCAGTGCCTTGAAACTGAGGAGATACGATAAAGGGGTTCTTTTTAGCGGTTAACGCGCAACCTTGTATCTTCTGAGGGTTAAACTAGACTAGATTTATTCGTCCCCAATCCGAGACTTTGCTCAGCAAAGACTCGACTTCAGACACAGGTTGTTCCGATACTCGGAGACGTTTTCCGAGAGATATTGGCACGGCTGGTGTACAGAGCATCACCAGTGCTGTCATCTGCATAGCAATGGATGTGATCGGTTTGCAACATATCATTGATATGCAGAAGAAATAGCGTTGGTGATAAGCACGCAGCCTTGTGGAACACTAGCATAAATAGGCTTGTAATCGGAGCTAGCAGCGAGTACAACGACCTTGATGCTCCGATCTGCAAGAAAGCTGGTGATCCAATTGCACAATTTCTCGGGAAGCACATAGGAAGGGAGCTTTGAAAGAAGCGCTCTGTGTCAAAACCGATCGAAGGCCATCGCATTGTCCAAACTAACGGCCAGTGCCCCCTTGGACTCTACTGCCTCCGTCCATCTATTAGTCAGGTAGAGCACAAGATCACCAGCTGATCGACCACAACGAAAACCATATTGGCGATCACTAATTAGCTGGTGATCCTCAAGGTACCTCATAAGCTGGCAGTTTACAATGGACTCCGTTGTTTTGGAGAACAAGGAGGTGGTGGCGATAGGCCAGTAGTTCGACGGGTCTGAGCGGTTGCCTTTTTAATTGATCGGGTAGACGAAAGCCATCTTCCATGATTTTGAGACTACGCCTAGGGAGTAGAAGTATCGGAAAAGACGCGTTAAGACCGGTGCCCACTCCGGAGCACACGTCCTCAGCACAATTGGGGGGATTCCATCAGGCCCACTCGATTTGTGGATGTTCAGAGAGAGGAGTGCTTTGCGAACCAAGCTCTGTGTCAATCGCACCTCCGGCATAGAGAACTCACGCTGGATGGTCGGCGTGATGATGGGGTACTCTTCCCGTCATCGAGAGTCGAGTTGGACGCAAAGAAAGAGCCTAGCAGATCGGCTTTCTCATTTGTGGCTTGGGCCAGTGAGTGGCAGTGAGTGAGTGAGTCCTCCCTGTGCAGAGATGGAAGAGATGGCTGACAGAAAATCCCCTGGATAGCCTTGGCGAGAGACCAGAATGCCCCGTGCATTCTGGTTTCTCGCCAGAAGGAAGGCGAATTAATTTCTCGCCAATTCGGCCTATGTGCTCTGACTTTGCCTTAGCAACGACTCTTTTGGAGGACCTGGAGGCGGAATTATACTTCTTTTTTAGAGCGCTGGTGTTTACATTCCGGGAAGTTGATACGTCAGCCTAGGCTTGGTAGCACTCCTGCTTATAGCATGATGCTATTTTACAGGAGCGATCAAACCATGGCTGAGACTTGCCTCCGATGGGTACCACAGAGGAAGGAATAAAAAGTTCCATACCTTGAAATACAGTACATAATCAGCAACAACGTTGGGATCGTCTGGCGAGAAGCAAACCCGCCCCCAATGGTAGGATGCAAAGAAAGACCGCATCCCATCCCAATCGACTGACCTGTAGTGCCAAACACGGTGGCAGCCTGCAGAATGCAGCCGCGATTTCAGCGTGAGTGGCACCATACTCCGGACCATCCACCATACTCCACCATACAATGGTCCGAAGAGCCTAAAAGGGCATCGACAGAAATTTGATATCCGTCCGGATGAGAGGTCAGCAGAAGGTCCATACAGTAAGGATGCTCAGCGAGAGATTATTCAGGGTTGCTGGTATCGTCTGGGGGTAGATCTTCACTTAATTCCGCTTCCGGCCACCCAGAGTCACCAGACGAAACGTGGAAGCTGAGCTTCCACTTCACACCGGTATCCTGTGAGGTCGTGGACAGCAACGCTGCCGCGTGGCTTTACCATTGATGAGGCGACGTATAGTAATGACGATGTTCTATTGATATGTTACGTACGGTACATACAAGGAACGACAGTAGCCTAATGGCAGAGCGCGGACCGCGAACTCAAAAAGGTCGTAAGTTCAAATCCGCCATTCGACTACTGGCGTGAACCACTCGTAATACAAGCAATTTAAGCTTACCACGAGTGGTTAAGGGGAATATTAGTAATGTTTATAGTATTATTAATATTCTATATACTGCCTCGTTGGTCTAGCGGTTATAGTAGTGCGACTGGTGATTATGAAGTCCTGTGTTCAAATCCCGGGTCGGGCCAAAAAATCATTTATTGAGTTTTTCCGTCAAGAAATTCTCAGTAGCTACCCGGAGTCAGGAAGTTGGCGGTGTTTCACCCCCGTGCCTTAGAAAGCACGTAAAGCCGTTGGTCCTGCGCCTGATCTCTCTCCGATCGTGTCGGTTTACCGTCCCATCGGACTATGATAGTGAGGGAATAGAGAATGCACCTGTGCTTGCGCATACACTTGGGCACTGTAATCCTTTCCTGCGCCGTTGGCTAGCCTCCGTTGAGACAAGCCGCCGTGGCCGGTTCGGTCTGGAGGACATTATTATTATTATTATTAATATTCTTTAAAAAAAAGAAAAACAAAAAATATGTTTGAGGATTTGTTATTTTATAGAAAAATATGTGAAAATGGTAAGACTACTGATTTATTTGAGATCTTAGATTCATACATGATCGAAAATAATAATAAATGGTAGAACTATGTGGATGTATGTACGCATGGTGCTCGAGCTATGTTTGGACAGTATGAAGAACCGTAAGGTCTCATCAAAACCGTTTTGAGAAGCTTAAGTAGCCAGTCTACAAAGTATCTTTTTTCATTTTTGTTATTCTTTTTAATAAAAATGATAAATGTTATTTGGAATTTTTCTGGTAACTCGTTATTAGGCTAGATAATTTTTGGCCAGAAGAGGGGCGTCGCAAAGAAATGGCAAATTCCCAAGGGCGTCACAGTAAAAATAAATTTGGGAAGCCCTGCCCTAGCCGTTTCCGTCACCGCGGAGGGTAACCATTTGGATTTTGTACGTTAAAAAGGTGATTCCAATCTAAAATAATAATCTGTCTGATATGAAGATAATTAATTAATAAGTATAATATTGGAATTTTTTTTTCTATAACGTGATTAACGTAATTTAATATGATAATGACGCTATCAATAATAATGTTAAATAATTCTATTTCTTTTAATAATTTATATTTATCCAATGATGTAATTCAGTTTTTTTGATCATGTTGTTATTACTTATAAAAAGAAATACAGTTAAAGTGTGCTTGATTTGTAATGAAAATGATCTTTGTAATAATGTTGTAATTTCTGTTGGTAATCTTAATAAATAAATAAATAAGGACCATTTTTTAGGAAAAACGTTCTGAGGCGTCAAAACTTCTGTAGCCTCCATTTGTTTTGATGTTGATGAATGATGAAAATGAGAAAGCGTTGCGGATTTTCAAAATACTGGACAGTTCTAAGTAAAAAACCAAGAAGTTTTGTACTTTTAGATATCGCATGATCGCAATAATCGCGAAACGTAAGATTTTCATCAAACAGTATTCCAAGAACCTTAGCCACGGATTTTCTATCAAATACTTTATTTTGTAATCAAAAGTAAGTCAGTGTTTTTATTGCTAAGCATTTTCTTGTATCCAGATGCATGTGGTTTTCTTTACACTAATTATGAATGGAGTCTAAATTCGACTGAAGATTTAACGAGCCGCTGAATCGTCGCTGTATCAATAAGAGAAAAGAGCTTCAAATTATCTGCATACAACAGGCTTGGATAAGTCAATTTATCATTAAAACCGTTAATAAATGTTATAAAAAATAAAGGACCTAAATTGGACCCTTGGGTGAGAATTTGAATACCTTTTATAGTAACTATAAAAGGTATTCAGTCCACAGAGGGCGACAGTGACAGTTTTTTGTAAACGATTCGATAAAAAATAAGTTCAAATTTTGAAAATGGAACTCTTTGTCAATACTATTGTGAATGTATTTTATTAATTCGTCATTTGTTTACGATTTGGCGGCAAATTTAAAATTTTCTGTGTCACGTCACGTCACGTCACGTCAGCACGAATTTAACGCGACAAAATTGGGACGGCCTTCTACGGCGACGACTGAAGATAACATCTGTGTTGTGCTGCGTATAATAGAGAATGACAAAAGAGTGACTTATAAACAGATTCAGACAAGCTTAGGTTTCGGTATGAGTCAAGTGCACTAAATCTTCTATGAACATTTAATGGTCAGGAAGCTTTCTGCCCGGTGGATACCTCATAATTTGACAGAGGACAAAAAACTCCGTCGTGTTGATTGGTGTCGTGAAATGGTTTAAAGGTTTAACGGAGGTGACTCAAATGCTGTGTTCGACATACTTACGGGTGACGAAAGCTGGATTTATTGTTATGAGCCTGAAACTAAGAGACTGCTATCTGGGTGTTTCCTTCAGAAGAGTTGCCAACTAAAGAGAGGTCGAAGCGTGAGAAAAAAAGATGGTGGTCCCGATCTTCGGAAGGATATCATTACGCAACAATTATTTCAGAGGATCGAAAAACAGTTACTGCAGAGTGGTACACTAAAAATTGTTTGCGACTTGTCTTGGAAAAAGTTCGGGAGAAACGACCTCGTAGTAGGATCCTCCTTCACCATGACGACGCTTCGTCGCACATCGCCAAGGAAACAATCAACTACTTGGCAACGTCAGAAGTGAAATTACTGGGTCACCCGCCTTATAGCCCCGACCTTCGACCTTGCGTTTTTTTATTTGAAAACATATAATAAAACTAATAACTTGCTACTTTGTTCAGTTTTTGATTTTCTAAGAACTTTCAGTGTCACCCTCGTACATAAAGGTACATAATAAACCGATAAAACTAAAACAGAGACAACTACTATAATGATGACGGTCCTTAACATTTATGAAGCAATTTTAGTGTCTTAAGAGCCGTGGTAGCTCAGATGGTTAACGCTCGCTGTAAATATAACAGAACGCGGGTAACCCGGGTTCGATCCCCGCC
>DWHP01005606.1:0-11835 GCA_018247895.1 Parnassius honrathi | reverse complement strand
TTGCATTTGAAATTAGGTACAAATTTGTTTGAGTAAGTTGTTTTGTATTCAGTACTAAGTTTATTTAAGATTGTTTTCTATTAGTACATATTTGAAATAAGTAAAAGTTCCAAAAACTTGCTTTAACAAAAAATAAGTTAAATCTAAGTTGTGCAAGAAAGTTACAAAGACTTTGGGAATACTACCAACTTGAATAAACGTGCGATTCTATATAAGCATATTCAAAATAAATAAGTAAGGATATTATGCATGTTCTTTAAGTAATGTAACTGAGAGTTCTGCTTGCACGTTTGCTGATTCCAATTCAACATCATATAAATGGCGTATTCATCAACTACAGCTTTCAAGCCCTAATGCATCTCTTAACAAGCAGAAACAAAAAAAATCTTTAGCTCTAACCAAACTGATTTGTCGAGAATCACGACCTCTGTAGGGTTTTATTAGTTTTTGACTGGTGTGAAAAAGTCACTCGAGTTTTATCTCCATTCGAGTGGCACTCGACTGACTAGGTTGTCACTCGCGAGTAACTCGAGTGAATAACTTTCATTCGTGTCCCGTCACTACATGAAATGGTAGTAATATAGTTCAACGCCAAGCTGTGAAAATTCGTTACGTTACTTTGAGACAATTTACTGAAATATTATAAATATGTATTTTAAACACAATATGCAGCCACATTGTAAGTTTTGTGTTAGAGAGTTGTGGGCCCTAAGCAGAATTAAAAATGAGCTCATAAACCCTTACTTTTTTTTACTTTTAATAAGCTAGTACTTGACCACAACCCCACCTGGTGGCAAGTGTTAAGCCATGGCGTAACAAAAGCCTATTCTTAATACTTCTGTGTATTATATTTTTGAAGTGCATTTGGGTATATCGTGGTTACTCAAGGGTCGTCCACTGCCCTTTAATATAGCCGAAAAGGGCGATGACTGTTTCATGCGTCTTACTTTAGAACAGTTTCTACTTGTAGGGGCTATTGTGTGTTCAGGCTCGTTATTTACTGATAGGCTTCAATTTTTTTTATAGTACATGCTTAATTTACCAATATGTCTGTTTACTGTTTACGGTCAACGCCGCTAGCTTCTCGCTGACGTCAGCTAAGCACTCACTACACACCGTTCTTTCGCATACACACCCACACTACCTTCACATCACGCTGACGACGCCTTGTGGTCTACCCTACTCCTGAACCAGGTAAGTTTTGTGCTTGTGCATACCTTATGTAATAAATTTCCATAAGCCATTGGGCTCGTCACTTAGTTGCTCGTCGAGCTGGTTATTCATGGGTCCTAACCTAATCGACCTTCGTCTGGGCAACTCTGGGCCGTAACAACGGCACTAAGTTACGCTTCTTTTTTAGCCTGCAGTAGAATTTAAAGTTATATCATCACTTTACTTAATACGACCTTCACCGCCTGTGCAACATGCCGGTATCCATTTTAGTAAGTAATACGCTTCAGCCTGTGTTCTTCTGAGCTATTATTAAATAGTGTTTATATTTTTCTTTAAATGTTTTGTAGCAGCCAGGCTAATCAACCCTAAACGGCAATAAATAATATATACACTGCTGCTACCATATCACAGAAGGCGTAGGTCTGAAGAAAACGTTTATTTTCTAATTACCCCCGACTACTGAGATACTGCGGGCTGCGTATCGATGCGATATAATTTGACGTATATATTTAACGTTCTAATATAAAAACAAGAAACAACTGCAAATATCATCAGCGCCGCATCGTCTTCACAAGCCGGCTATCTTTATGCATCCGTCGACCATTTTCGAGCCGTTTCTTCAACGCCGCGGCTTTGCTTCTTCTTCCTGTTCCGGAGATGCGACCCAAGCCGCCGCCGCTCGCCGATTACGCGCGCGCGCCGGTCTGGACTACTTTTATAGCCCCGTCCAGCAACTCAGCTACGAGAAGCTATCCACGAGTCTCATGCCGGCAAATGGAGCGTACATTATAGTTTTACATAATATTTTTGATTAATCTTTATTGCTCAGAATGTATGAATTGTAATTGGCTAGGTAAATAAAAATTGTTACTATTGGTAAACTAACGACGTAGCCGGACATATAAATATTGGCAGGGTTGAGCAAAAAATCTACTCCAGACTCCATTCACCTGCACATCAGAAAAATAGTTTCATTTCTCCGCCACTAATCCACTCGGAGTCTGTTAATAGTGGACCTCATATTACCACTATTACACATGCTATTTTATAAAAAAAAATAAGTTTTGAAAAAACTTTATGTCTCGCGATATATTTTTGGTCCGTATCAAAAAGGAGCAAGTAAGAGCAAATTCTTTTTTATTCCTAAACAGAATAATTTGTGAAGATCTTAATGCAATAAATATCTCGAAATCGGTAAGAGGTAAATCTCTTGTTAAAAAAAGAAGTGTAAAAATAAACCATCTTAAACTATATTGGTAATTTTTTGTTTAATTAACTAATATCATATAATATTATTTATGAAAAATTTGGAGAAACATATAGGCATACCAAAAATGTATGATACAATCAATGTGGCATTGAATCGTAATAACGTATTTGGTCAAAATCATATAATCGATTTGTACAAAATTTCTTTTTATTTTTCATTGTAAAATACTTCGTGTGTACATAAATTGTTAAATAAATAATAAATAAATAAATAAATACACTCATAATTTCATTCGAAATTCTAATGTGGGAAGAATTATTTTAAATATATACCACTTAGCACATACAGAAACTTTATTTGTCTTTTAATTGACCCTACTACAACAGTAAACATCCATGACATTAAAATGTATAAGTACATATATCAAATTAAAATAACCCTTAAACCCTGTGTTCGGTATAAACGGTTATTTGATCAATATTACATTGTGGAAAGAATAATAAAATATACTCCTATATAACCCGTTGCTCAAAAAATACTGTTAGAAAATTAGCTTAACATAAAATTAAATTCACTTTAATGAATTCAAGCAAAATCTTAACAAATCTTAAGTCCGAACAAATAATATAGGTGGTTATTTTTTACTTTGCAATATAAAAATAAATTCTTAAAAATAACGCACATTATGAAGCACCTCAATAATGTATCTTATAGGTATATATTATAAATAACCTATAGACGAATAAACAAAAACGTTTTGGATACAATATTTTTGGCAACCTAATCAATAATATGGACGACATATCTTTTAAGAAATTCGTTGGAAGTCCAGTAACGAAATATGTATTTGTTATTTACTAAAGATACATAATATATCAATTAATATTGGGATATCAAAATAATCTTTCCCAATCACACCAGATAGTAATGCAATTCAGCGCCTTCTTTAAAAAATTGCCAATAGTTATCGAAAGCGACATATGTAAAACAAAACAATTATTTTCACCCTTTCGCTGTCCCGTGAACCACATAAATATAAACATTTTGATTGTTTTACCATTCTCTTTTGCCGACGGAGAAACTATTTTTATATAAAATATAATAATAAATAGCTTAATAAAAGTAGCTTTTATTTAAAAAAAAAAAACTTTTTAAGTCAAGTTGTTCTATCTATTTTGTTAGTGTTGAATTTATCATGCTAAAGATTTTTTTACACATGCGAACACAGATGGTCAACGTAACAAAACGTTAGCCAAAATAAACGTTTTAGCCCAATAATAGCAAATTCTAACCTTTTA
The DNA here is from genome assembly GCA_018247895.1 of Parnassius honrathi. Classification (NCBI taxonomy): domain Eukaryota; kingdom Metazoa; phylum Arthropoda; class Insecta; order Lepidoptera; family Papilionidae; genus Parnassius; species Parnassius honrathi. The sequence continues at coordinate 8,154 of DWHP01005606.1, read as the reverse complement.
TGTACGTATTGTGTACTATTGACGATTAGTATTATAACGACTTCATATACTGATCGATGTCGCAAATTATACATAAAAAATGATCTATCAACTCAAACCTTTTCCCAACCGAAATCAAATCATTCATCGCCAAACATTTTAAAATGAAGCAAATAACATAAACATTTTAATACGCCAAATGGCACTGTTATTTTATTTTGTATGTATAGAAAACAGAACAGGTATTTCTTTTTTTTTTAGCTACAGTTACTGACCTTATACGAGATAAGATTTTCTTGGGGTCGAAAGTATTAGGTACTATAGTAAATGATTTGTACTTATATTTTAAAATAAAGTGAAACCACAAATTCGGAAGCGCGGGGTCTAAGAAAATATATAAAATAAATGATAATTTACTACTACTCACAGTCCACCAACGATCTATTCCTCGTTACAATTAAACGGTACTATTGATAAGTAGGTGAACTATACGACACCACACGTTACAGAGATTGCAAATTTTGAATTAGAAATTCTGTCTTGTGATCCGTCAAAATACTTTTGAAGGATTTTAGGAATAGACATGTTACGAGCGACTACATGAGCACACTCGCAATAGAGTAAGATCAGATGTCGAAGCCAGATGATTATATCAAACGGTTAATTAAACAGCTAAGTCGGTTGTCAAACACCGTTATTTAATTAAATGGCTAGTATTTCAGTTGCATTATGTAAAAAAAATCATCTGTCTGGTTCGTCTTGTGGATCCAATTTGGATTCGAACCCGCGGCCCGTAGCAGCTTAGTCAAACGATTAGCCGATACGCTACAGTCGTTGTACTCTCACTTTTACGACAGACAAAATACTTAGACCAACGCCGGGCAGCATCCTGAAAGGCAAAACCTCTAATAATGCGTTCAGAAATCCGCTGCCAAACGTGATAATCACAAAAAATCCTCCCTACAGAGGGAGATGCCCGGCACTCAAGTCGCCATAATTAGCACTAATCGTCATCCGCGGTCTCGGCGTTCTACACTAGGTTAAGTGATTTTAAGACCGGATCAGATGCTATGAGATATTTTCAGCATCTCTTATAGCCCTTAAGCACAGCCTAAAAAAACATACAGTCAGTCATCGCGTTTAATAACAATAAATTGCTAGGGTTGTTAGAACAGGAAGTAATAAAAAAATAAAAATCTGATTTCATTTTACTTCACGTTTAAACAAATGCCGGTATATGTGGAAACTGATGACTTTATTTACTTATACCTATTTAAATGAGGACAACCCTAGAGGACAGCTCTCGACTCTCGAGCGACTAACGGCCGCCCGCGTCTCGCCTAGCACGATTGCCCCGCCTTCGATGACCAACTGTTAGTAGCACAGCAGGACTTCTATAATTCGAACCCCTTCTAATCCGAACGTCCCACCCCCGCCAGCTTCCTCGCGGTTCTCCGCTTAGCTCGGTGTCTGCGTTAAATCTACGCCCTGAATGGGCTGAAATACACTTTTACGTAATTTGCGAGACAAAGCTTTTTATTTGTCATTAAATACCTTCTGACAAACTAAAATATTGGATTTCTTTAAAAAAACTTTAATGTTACATTTATAGATGAGTATACATTTAAAATTTCGCAATACTATTTCTTTGATTTTATAAAAAATAGCGTATAGATTCGGTGTAGTATAATCCGAACGCTCCACGAATCCGAACGAGGGGTAAATTTTCGGAGTTTGGATTAAAGAGTTCCCACTGTAGTTAGACTGTGCCCTAACGATGCCAAGAAAACTATATGAGGTGATATGGATTCTCTTACGCTGGTAGCCGGCAACCTCTTATTTAGTTTTATTCAAATTTCGAACTTGTTTATTGGTAATAATTTTAAAAGAAATTCTAAGGAATAAAAAACAAAGGACCCAAAACCTGCACATCAAGCGACATAAATATACGCAACATAAGAAAAATTTAAAAAAATAATCATGGTCTCGACTACTAAACGATACAATATCTACAGATACAAAATAATATAGATACACAAACATAAAGATAAAATATCCAAGTAAATTCACCGTATTCCCGAATTTGCAGTTTGAAAAAGACCTTAGAAAATATAGTATTGGGGATAAATTACTGTACACAATCATTATTGTAGTCACACAATATTTTAAAATAAACTACAGTATAAGAAAAAACTTTAGAAAAACGTTATAAAATTGAGCTGTACAAAATGCTTTCAGCCTACCAATAAATAGCTTTTATCAAATATCACAAACTTTTCGACAAAATGGGTCTGTACCCAATTCCAATGAGAATAAGTTTTTAGAATAGACATATCTATAGTTGTATATGACATTTTTAATACTAAAAATACGATAATTGACCCACTTTTTACTTAGAAGAATAGACAAAATAGTGACTCTTATTTTAATAGTGTGCGACTAAATAGTTAATTTACATCAACATGACATAACATAAACAGTCACGCCTGTCACCCAAAGGCGTAGGCAGAGACTACAGACTTCCTACAGATTTGAAAATAAATTTATTTTCATTAAAATTATCCAGCCCTGTGTTCAAAACTTCTTAATAGTCGGATAGACCTAAGGAATTTTAAAAATTATATCAGATACCTACAAGATTCATTCATGTTCAAATTATCTCTACGAGAAGCTCGGGAATAATCCGAACTTTCTGAAGTTGCTGCTAAAACGATTTGCGACAAAACTCAAAAAATCTCAAAACTCGCAAATTAACATAGATAATATCTGCTTACGACTATAATCATTTATATGGCTATTTATTTTTATTCACCTTATTTGGAAACATCTATAATTTAATATGAAATTTTTTATTTACCAAAACCTAAAAGTTTCGGAGAGAGATATTATAATTTTAATTAGTCCAAATTTGAACACCTTGATTGACGTATATCACGATCGCTAGATTTTTGGACTATTCTAAGTCAACGTTAACTACTATCAATTCACTAATTGATCCCCTACTACCTGCGATCGGCCAGCTGTCTGAACACCGTGCTTCGGATACCGCTACCCCTCACGAGTACTCCTCCAAGTGGACGACACAGCAACAAATGACGCTTCACACCAGGTTCACACAGGCAACGCTACTGTTCAGACCCATTCTCCATAAACCGGACGGCTAAACCCGCCTACACTTAGACATATCGTATCATGTCTGCGTATTGGCATATCGTTTTTTATATGCGGTTGTTATAAATATTCGTTTCGACTCTCGTATCTTTTCCATGTGCAATCATTCTAAGAGCGTGTAGCGGCGCGTAGTATCCTCTTTAATCATCGGGGAAAGGTATCTTATCGCACGTCATATCGTGATACAGTATCAAATTACATTCATACTACCGATCGCGATAATTTTCCACGAGGTGTGTCAGATACCAGGCCTTGTGTGAAATAGCTTAAATACAGTGTCAAAACGTTATATCACATGATCACTTCTAATTTTGCTTCTAAATTAGTGATCATGATAGACGCCATGTCACGCTAATCAAGTCAATGAAGATGTTGAATCGGCCAAATAGGGAAATAAAAGTAGGAAAAACAGTAAATATTACGATACTTAAACATTTTATGATGAAAATTTCGTTAAAAAGTCTTCACGACGAGGCAGGAGATTTTTATGAAAATAAGATGAAGAATTCGTAAGAATCTGTACGAATATACCGAGGTAATGTAGGATATCACAAAATACACTATAAAAAATATGCTTAAACTGTATCTGGACCATTTCGAGTACTACGAAATTCGCAAAACAACAACAAATTTCAGCTCGAATGCATACGTTTCAATAAATTTTCATTTTTGTCTGCTAAATTTCATATTTGTACTGTATATGTACAAAGAAATCCCATATACTTGCCTATATGCCCTAAACAACAAAAAGTAGCTTTGGTATATCTATAGAACGTTCAGTTTTACTTAAAAATTATGGATGGAAAGGAAGAAGTAACAGTTTTTAAAACTGAATAAATGTTTAGTACTAACATACTACTGCTACACATATAACTTTCACACTTAAAGAAGCGCATGGCACCGACTGACTGGCATTACGTGTCGAAAACACGTGACCTCAAATCATTCCTCGATTATTCCAAAAGTTACGACTCAATTATACATTACTGAATAATTCCCACGTTCTCCTTTAAGAATGAAACAAAATACCGTATTCCTAATAATACATTGATCTAACACTACACACACTTAGATGACATGACCTACTTATAACATTAAACTATCTGACATCAAATATTAAATTTCATAGCTAAAGGAGCGCATGGAAGCGATAAAGGTAAGAAAGTGTCTTAATAGCAGTCCCAAGTAGTTGCTTCGTAGGTATCCGTCAACACTAAAATGTAGTGTAGGGTTATTATTCGGATATTATTCAACACTTTGCATTGCGAAAGCGCTAAGCATCGATGCTATAGATATCAGCATCAAAGAGCATTTAAAATGTTGCCGTACTTGTATTACCTACATTTGCTAATATTGCGTTCCATATTTCGTAGTTTAGGTTGACATATAGATACACGGTTCCAATTAAAGTGACCGATATAGGAAACCGGTTTCATAATTTAGATCCCTAAGACAAGTTCATCAAACTCGAAGTTGAGGGCAAGTCTTTGTGGTTTTGTAGTTTAGCTTTCATCAGCATCGTCCTCAACATCATTATCATCATTATGACAGTCTACTGCTAAACATAGACCTCCTCTAAGGAATGCCTCATCCTCATCATTACAACCTATCATAAGCCCAGAGCTTAACATTGGCCTCCTCCAAGGTTCTGAGCCACCCACATCCAACGACTTTCTGCATATCTTACCAGGTCGTCCACTTAGGTTAGTCGTCATTATCATGCAGCGTTCGGGAGATCACATAACTTGAAAGCCAAAGTATACAACCAGTGCGTGATTGCTTAGTAATGACGCCCAAAGGTTCTCATTTAGGTTTCAGTTCTAGTCTAAGATTTGACCATTAAATACGAATGCCGCACCGGAAGTTTTGGAACGCTTTTAAATATTTTTCTTTTTTACAAGTATACTGAGTCAGCATGCATTATTATTTCGATTAAACTACTTTGAACTCGCCACCGTAGTTAACTTTCTACTACCTTACAAGTGTTTCAAAACTACTTCTACATTCATGACACAAACATTTAATTCTTAAGAAAGTTCCCACATTTATCAACGCGGAATCGGCTTCAGTTGGTCAGAAAAACCTTGAATGTCTACGAAGTACGGGTGTTGCTAATGCTATTTTCATCGGCTCGGTTCGAGCGACGCGTCGATCGCCGATTAACTGATCGCACCCATACGACGCTGAAAGTAGCCGAAGACCTAGGTCGACATGTTAGGGTTTCCAACGGTTACAGCACGGCGCTGGAGACGGCCGAACGGCGTTGAAACGCGCTTGCATGATTTCATCTCCAACAGCAGCTGAACGGCGCAGATGACGGCCGAACATCGTTGGACAACAGGCGAATGTAAACAGCCATTGCGATGACCGTTCGGAGAAGTCGAGTGCCGAACGTAAGAGAACAGCCGTCGCACCGGCTGTTTTGGGGAATCGACTGCTGAATGCAAGTGAACAGCCGTCGCAACGGCCTTTCGAAGGAGTCGACTACCGATATATTGTGAAAAGCCATCACAACAGCTAGCGAGAACTATTACGTACTCGGCTTAAGCCGATTCCGCGTCGATAAATGTGGAGACTTCCTAAAACTCCGTCATTTCATTTTATTTTAAGGTCGAATCATATCCATCAAATATTCTCATGCTCGACATCAGAATTCACAAGGAAACTAGTACTTTTCACTCGCTACATTTTTTGTTTCCACAAACTAACATGCTCTCTGTTTAGAATCAAGAATAGATAAAGTACGTTTCACAAAAGCATTCCCTTCGCCGTAATATTGGTAACTCACAAAGTCACAAACTTCTATACGGTTAGAAAAGAGTTGCCTCAAAATGTTTGGACGAAAGGCGAAGTGAAATCGGTTTTAATGGAAGTCCCACCATGTATGTAGAATTATGTGGGAAATAAGATTTTGAAGACCTAACTAGGAATATTCCAAAAAGAAGAGTTGAAAATGTGCAAAAAATTTGAAAGCAATACATTGTTTTATGTATTAATTACTTTAAAAAGTGATAAACGTTTATTTTAAATTAACTTCTCAAGTAAATGACATTGTGCAACAAAAATTTCACCTCAGTACCAACGAACGACATCAAGTGAGCGGAAGATTGTTATTAGCCCTCATTCAATACGCACTATAGAAATATACACTTGACTTCTTTATACATTTTTTTTTACTTCTTTATTTAAAAATACACTTGACTTCTTTATTCACTGCCAAAGTTCTCCTTTAGTGATGAAACAAAATAAGCACATTCCTACGCATACACCGATCTAAACTACAGACACCAAGACGACCACTACTACACGACAGTTATACGACACTGCGACTACCAGCTACAAACATTGATATTGATTAAATATGATCGTAAATCATCTTTGTCCTCGTAGCAGAACAGGAGATCAGTACAAAAGCCTTATTCGCGCATAAGCAATGCTTTGACACGATAGCAGGCATGTGTTAAAATCCGTTAGAGTCGTAATTAGGGGTTCCGCTTTTTATTGCAGCTATCTTTGATTCTGTTCGTTATAATGATCATGTGTTTCGGAATGAGTTTTGAATTTTCGATTAATTTCTCGTTGATGCCCTTTTTCTGAAAAACTAGTTCTTAGATATTTGGACAAATGACCACTTCAAATGCACTCGTAATTAGGTGAACAATCACAAATTCTAATGTCACGCGTGTATGTATACTTATCAAGGACTTCGTATTTCATATTAAAAAATCGTACGCTAAAAACATGTCTTATTGCGATCGACATATGGCACATTTTACCATTAAGTAAATATAGTACTTGATACAACTTACAATTATATATTTAACTGCTAACTAGTCTAAATAATAAAAACTATTTTTTAAAGTATCAATTACACTAAAGTATGTCTCCGATTGTATTCGCGAACAGCACACACTTATATACACTACGATATGCTAAATTCAATCAATATAGTATCATTATTTACATGGTAACTTATATTATTTCATATTCAAATCACGAAATCATACCTCTTTTGACCCATACATTTAATTAAAAAAATATAACTAACAGGGTTTCCAATCAATAAAGAACTTGTTTTGTTATTAAAATTAATTATTATTTAATTTATCTTATAATTTAAATATGCGTAATATAACATTTTATTTGCGAAATTATGTAAGTATAGATTTTGTGTGCTGTTATACAAACGTTTACCAAACATATTTATGGGAAACATTGCTCTTAAACATAAAAAAACATGACTTGTTCATAATTAATCTCAAACAAAATTAAAGAAATAATTAACCCTTACAGCGCCAGAATTTTTTGGTATGTTTATGCTGTATGCCGTCATGCACATAAGCAGCTACGAGATAAATCATATTTGGCATAGTAGAACATAAATCCATTCGACTATGCCGACTACGAGTATTTTCGTATACGGCTATACTCATAGTCGGCAAAGAAAATGGTATTCTTTCGTAATTTGGCGGGAAAACAGGAAGCATCACGACAGTTTGCTTCGTGTTCGAGAGCTAGACACGAACTACCAGTGCAACTAGTTTCGGCCGGTTAGGGGGCGTGGCTTCTGACCTAGTGGTGGCCTGTCACTGACATTATTCAGTTTAGCTTCGTAATGCAAAGGATGCGCTGTCGTTACAAGCAATTATCTGCATAAAAAATGACTAAGCGATTAAGTGAACAAGAAATATCTGATTTAGCAAATTGTGATAGTAGTGACGAGAGTGGTGATGACTTCTCTTCGACAGATGAAGACGAATTGTATGTGAAACCTGATACAAGCGCTGATAGTTCGTTTTCGGAGCGAGAAAATGCTGAGTCTCGTTCAAACACACAAGCTACACAACAAACTACTACATTGCGATCCAATACTATTCAATCTTCTTCTTCATTAGATAGTAGTGGTGCTCCAAATACGTTTAACTCGGAACTTCAGCCAAGTTCAGAAGAAAATGTCCCTTTGGTAGGAGAAAACGAGAGTAATGAATGGATAGATATACCCTG